>WBZZ01006185.1:12500-45000 GCA_019918135.1 Paulinella micropora
CGATCATGGCGCAGGTCATGAGCAAAGACACACCATACAGGCCGATCGGGGACTCTAGTGCGGTGCCACGTGTCGTAGCAGGCTTAGCAGGCACGGCAGTGGCACAGCGCTTCCACCACGATAAGCCGTATGCGTGCCTGGCGTTTGCCCTGTTCAACCTGTGCAACGCCCCCAAGCGCTACATGGAAAAGCTCAAGTCAGACTTCAAGAAGTCAGTTGATTGCTACCCCGTCTTCTTCGAGTACCTCGACTGGCTGGATGAGAAAGGGTTCTCCTTAGCTACCGTCTCCCGCACGCCTGTGACCAAGCGAGGCACTCGCTGGCTACGCGACAGGACCGCTCCGCTCGGCATCCTTGTCTACGACGGTCATGCCTACGGCATCGAACCCCGGAGGCAGTTGGTATTCGACTGCACGTCCAAAGTGGCCCTGCCCCTGTCCGACCTCGCCGCCCTGGGCGTCCACGCCAGCAATACCGTCTACGAGTGGCTGACAGTCGAAAAAAAATAAGACACAGATGACAGTCATTTTTTAGCAGGCCGAGGGGGGGGGGGGGGGGGGGGTGTTTTTTGGGCCGGGGAAAGTGGGGGGGGGGTCTTTAAAAAGTTTGTCATAAGTGTCTTATTTGTCATAAAAAAGTTTAGCAAAAATTAAAGGGGAATAGCGGCCAAAAAAGAACACCCACGACCCACCCACCCTTTTTTCCCGGCGGCCGGTGGCAGCGTCAGCATAAGACACCTATGACACTGGTTTTTTGGGGCAACCGGGGGGGGGGGCGGGGTGGTTCTGGACAGGGTCGAAAAAAGTGGGGGGGGGGGGTGGGGTTCAAAAAAAGTTGTCTTATTTGTCTTATATGTCATAAAAAAAGTTTAGCAAAAATTAAAGGGGAATAGCGGCCAAAAAAGAACACACAGACCCACCCACCCTTTTTTCCCGGCGGCCGGTGGCAGCGTCAGCATAAGACACCTATGACAGTCTTTTTTTAGCCGGGCCGGGGGGGGGGGTTGCGGTTTTTCCCCGGAAAAAGGGGGGGCGGTGAGGTCCAAAAAAAGTTGTCTTATTTGTCTTATATGTCATAAAAAGTTTAGCAAAAATTAAAGGGAAAATACGGACACCAGACCACCTCGCCCCCTTTTTTCCGGCGACTGCCGCACCACTGCCTTTTTTCGTGGACCCATGGGACAAAAAAGGCAGTACGTGCCTGAACCGACCAAAATTCAAGGCTGGCAAAAAAGTAACGGACGGGCCCTCTGCCAGCTCAGATCACTCGAGTTTCGCTCGAGGGGAAGTGACAAGCAGCCGGAACGAGACTATTGCCTTTTTTCTGCCACCATGAGAGCCACCAGACGCCTTCGAGATGTGGAAGCCCAGCCACCTGCCCCCAAGCGCCGCAGATTCCGACGTTTGCGCGGCCCCATGCCACGGGCGGTATACCGCCCCATGTCGTACGAACGCTCTGCCATGCAGGAGTGGGAAAGGTTTGCTCTTGAGCGCGTGTGCAACGAGAAGTGCTGGGGAGGAGGGTCCCGACTACGCAATTCCTTTCCTGATGAACGCCATGGTCAGCATAACAGATCGAAAGATGCACACAGAAAGCAAGGTAGTCGCAGAGACCGACCAAGACTTCTACATGTCCTGGTCTGCGCAGTCCGTCCCAGTAACACTGTATTCGCCGCTTGATCACCTGCTGATGACCAGCGACGAGTGGAGCCAGATCGCCAGATTGGGCAGCGGAGCACAAGGGCCTACGTCCTCTGCGAGATTTCGGTGTCCCCAAGGAGCTCGTGTCCACAATCACAGAATACGTGAACCTGCTCGCTACGAGCCCCTTGTGGAAAACGAATGGTGCTCGCTCTCTGCTGGTGATCGCGAATACCTGCGCATCAGCCTGCGGTTAGATGACCTGCGCGTGACTATTATCGACACGAGCAACCATAACGGGTTTCGTTGCGAACTCTGTCAAGCATGGGCCGACATGTCTGCATTCCAGTATGGGTATTACGGTTGCTATCCCTACATGCAGCGGTATGAACCTGAATATTCATCAAGGGTGGACCGACACATGGAGAAGCTGAGGCTCAAGCGCGAAGATGACCGTTGGCGCGGGATCGAGGCAAAGCTCAACGTGCGCCTGCGTAGGTTCTTCAGACTAGTCGATGAGTTGGTTGCGATGTAAAAAAACTATGTTTTTTTTATTAAATAAAAGTGTGTAACTTTTTTTTCTTCTTAGATGTTTATTGTTAAAGACCAATGCCGGAAGCCTGTCCTGTTTGTGGTTCGACAACGCCCAAAAAAGAGACGCAGAGACCGAGCGAGCAAGGGAAAAAAGGAGTGTTCAGACTGAGAGCTTACTATACACACGAAGAAGACTAAGTGTTTTTTTTTCTTCGCTGCTTTTTATTAGTAAAGACCATGCTAGCACTCTGTCCCACGTGCGGTGCCTGCTTTTTTGAAGGCCAGCTGTACTGGTCTGGGACTTGTAAAAAGGGTGACCCTCGAGACTTAGCCTCGCTTGTGTGCCGACCCTACGGCGATGGCGACTGCATCAACCCGGCCAGAGACATTCCTGGCGGAGACACTTGGGAAGAACGCATGCGTTTTGTTGACAATTTTTTAGACGAGATCCTGTAAACTAATTAAAAAACTTTTCCTCCTGTTATATTATTTAATTGGCAAACCGGAATGGAAGTGGCCAGGTCGTACAAGCGCCGCCGGCTTGACGGCGCGGCCGACGACTTTGTGCTGCCGGTGGACGGAGAGAGCGGCGACGTTCTTGTTTCGGACGGGGACGGTGGCGTGAGATGGGCGAGCGGCGGAGTGGCCGCGAACGTGGCGGTAGCCCTCAACACCGCTCACAGACTGACGACGTCCGGTAACCCGCACCTGGTCGACTTGGCGGACCTAATTACCCTGACCCTGGACACCGAAGCCAAAGTCAACCAGCCGGCCGGGATGACTTCTAACAACTCTGGCTCCTTTGTGGCCTCGGCCTCTAGTAATTCCGCTCAAGCTTACTTGGCCTTTGACAGCGACTTCTCGACCTTGTGGGGCACAACCGCTCCTGACAGCTACAGCGGCAACAACTACGCTGGCATGATCGAGACGGTGGTAGATAATCTCACCGTGCCGGGTGCGTGGCTCCAGCTCGATCTGGGCAAGCATGCCAGAGTCACTGCTTACCACGTTACGTCCGCTGGCGCCATCACTGCGCCCAGAGACTGGGTAGTCGCTTATAGCGCGGACGGCAGCCGGTGGTTTACTTGGGACAGCCAAACGACCCAGACCTTTGTGGGCGACAGCCTGCGCACGTTCACGCCTGCAACCGCGGCCGAGTACGCCAGGTACTTGCGCGTAATCTGCACCAAGAACAACGGGGCGGGAGTTTGGTACATGCGGAGCCTGGCCTTCGACTACCTGCTGTACAATGCCGGCTGCATCCAGAACATCAGTTATCCTACCAAGGCCTCGCAGCTGGCGTCCAAGGCGTACGTCGACCACGCCGTCGCAGGAGCGGTGAAGTTCCCGTCGATCATGCCTACCCAAGATGACTGTATCGTGACCATGGATCCAGACGGTTCTATCTTTGCGGCCAAGGACAGGACGCTCAAGCAGCCGTCCTTGGCTCCCAGCGGCAATGGCGCAATCGTGCTCATGGACACCGACTATACAGTCACGACGATCCCAGACACTCTCGCGAGGCTGCCGGACCCTCTGCCCGCCTCGACCGCGCAGCTGGTGACGGTCGATCCAGACGGCGTGACGGGTCTAAGCAGCCATTTGACTGCTACCAACAACCCGCACGGGACCTCGCTGGCTAACCTCGTGAACTCGTCGACGCTCACGCTGACAGGGGCTGGCGGCAACAGCACTCTTTCGGCTCCTTCCAGTGGTTCTTGTGCACTCAAGCTGCCTGCCTCGCTTCCTGCAAGTACGAAGCTGTTGGCTGCCGGAGCGGACGGAGCAATGAGCTACGCGGAGGGCGACTTCTTGCCCATGCCCGTCACTAGCGGCATACTGGTGAAGGAAACGGGCGTGATCAACACCAAGACGATAGAGGATCTCTTCCGACAGGCTAGCGGCGCGCTCGCTGTAGGCTACCTGGCTGGCGGGGACATGAAGCAAGGGGCAGCCAGCATAGCGATAGGCGATTATACCGGGATGGCTGCGCAAGGCTCGGGCGCTATCGCAGTAGGAAATACTGCTGGAAGCGAGAATCAAGGCGGCAGTGCCGTAGCGATAGGCGCGATGGCGGGTAATGCTAACCAAGGGGCGCGGTCCGTAGCGGTAGGATATTATGCGGGCACTACAAACCAAGGAGCGCGGTCCATAGCTATCGGGTCACAGGCGGGCACAGTGTTGGGGGCGGACAGCATTGCGATTGATGGGTGCGATACCGCCCTGTCGGTGCCTGCAACAAACGCGATCGTGCTGAACGCGAGCGGTGCGGACATGACTGTTAGCACGGCTGGTTCGACCACCATCAGGCCGGTGAGGTCGGGCCAAGCGAGCGGTTCAGGCCAGATGGTGCTGCAGTACAACCCGAGCACGCACGAAATGTCCCAAAGCAATTTCTCGCTGCCGAGCTCGCTGCCAGGCAGCACGTCGCTGGTGACGCTCGACTCGGTAGGCCAGCTCGGCACAAGTGGTGCTGGCACGCTGTCGCTCACCGGGGCAGGCGGCACCAGCACGCTTTCCGCTCCTGGCACAGGCTCCAGCGCCATCAAGACTTTCAGTGGTCTGCCGTCCGTGGTATCGCTAGTCACGGTAGATGGCAGCGGCAGCCTGGCACATGCGCAGCCGGTTGGACACAGTCTTTCTTTTACAGACTCTCCGAGCGGCAGCAGAATGCCTAACGGCATGACATCCTCGAGCTGGACGTCGGGCAGTCAAACGTTTGTCGTGAGCGCTAGTGGCTCGTTCAGCACGTCCGTCCCTTATAAGGCGTTTGACAGTAACGGCACTGGTACTTTCTGGTGTACACCACTGAGCGTCTACAACACCTCAACTGGTGCCTACACCAGCAACAAGTTCAAGACAGTGGGAGGCTCGAACGTGAATGGGGAGTGGATACAGCTCGATTTCGGGGCGGAAGTGCGGCTGACCAAGTACTACATCACTACTTCTGTAACTAGATCGCCTGGTAAGTGGGTGATGGCAGTCAGCGACGACGGGAATACTTGGACCACCTGGCAAGCACAGACAACAAGATACACCTTCACCGACGCTACAGAAGCTGCTTTTACGCCTCCTGTGCCCGTGATCTGTCGGTATGCGGTGCTGATAGTAACTGAAAATACTGGCGTTAATAACTACTTCCAGATCAGCGCGCTGAGTTTCGATTACAGTGGGC
Source organism: Paulinella micropora (assembly GCA_019918135.1). NCBI lineage: Eukaryota > Cercozoa > Imbricatea > Euglyphida > Paulinellidae > Paulinella > Paulinella micropora. The sequence continues at coordinate 17,850 of WBZZ01006185.1, forward strand.
TTGCTCTCAGAGTTAAGAACCTAGCACTCCCTGCAAACGGGACTGACGGCGCCAACAAGAGCTACGTGGACTCGCATGCTCACACGTCACCACTGACGATCGGCACATCTACGATCGCGAGCACCGGGACGGTCGCGCTGAGTCTGCCCAGCGCGCTGCCCGCCAGCACTTCTCTGACGTCGCTGACCTCTGCGGGGCAGCTAAGTGCTTCTTCACTAAAGGTGCCAGCCTCTCTGCCAGGCAGCACTTTGCTAGTGACACTCGACTCCAGCGGCCAGCTAGCGACGGGGGATGCTAGCTCGCTGTCACTCAGCGGGGCAGGCGGCACCAGTACGCTTTCCGCTGCAGCCTCTGGCTCTTCCGCTCTCAAGCTGCCTACCGCCCTGCCGGGAAGCACGTCGATAGTGACACTCGATTCCGGTGGCCAGCTAGCGACAGGGGCTGCTAGCTCGCTGTCACTCAGCGGAGCGGGCGGCACCAGCACGCTTTCCGCTCCGGCCTCTGGCTCTTCCGCGCTCAAGCTGCCTACCGCCCTGCCGGCAAGTGCGTCGCTACTGACACTCGATTCAGGGGGGCAGCTCGCCACAGGGGCTGCTAGCTCGTTGTCACTCAGTGGGGCGGGAGGCACCAGCACGCTTTCCGCTCCAGCTTCTGGCTCCTCTGCACTCAAGCTACCGACTGCCCTGCCTGGTAGCACTGTGTTAGTGACTCTTGATTCCAGTGGCCAGCTTGCCACCGGGGCGGCCAGCTCGTTGTTGCCAGCCTCCATGCCGGCCCAGACTGCCGTTCTGAGCCTGACTTCTGCGGGGCAGATGGTGACCCAGAGCACTTCCACCACGGTTGTGACTTCTGGCTCGGTGACGCTGCCGACCTGGACTTCCATGTCGGCCTTTCGCCTACCACGGACCCTAACTGGGTGCTCAGCCACTCTTCCGCAGTTGTAGGCCAGGAGAGCTACAGAGTTTTCGATCATTGGTGTCGCTGCGAATGGCTGGACTAATACCTCTTCTCTCAGTAGCTCCACCAAAAGCTTCACGTTGGCGGGGTCGGACAATGGCAGTACCTGGACACTGGTCTGGTCCGGTAACTTCTCTTTTACCACGACGTTACAGACCCTGAACTCGAGCGCGCCCGCTTCGACCGCGTTCTATTACTACCACCGGTTTATTGTCACTTCGACAAATTCGAGTACACAGGCCGCAGTGGGGACCTTTGCGCCCGTCGTTGAGTCCGAGGGCGTGTCGGTCAATGCCACTGGCCTCACGGGCGTGGACAGCTCATGTGCGGCAAAAACACGCTGAAGCTGCCGACCGCGCTGCACTCCGCCGGCACGGATCGCGTGCTCCAAATCAACGACCTCGGACAGTTCGAGCTGGGCACCTGGGACCGTGGCCACTGGCTGACGAGCGACACTGCCGTCTCTGTTAATAGTGGAACTGGCAGGAAGATCCCGGTCGATGGCGTAGTGAGGCTGGCGCCCGTGTACGGCAACATCACCGTAAGCCATGCCAACGGCTTCACGACCTGGCAGAACACGGCCGGTATGCCCAGGAAATGGCTGATCACTGCCTCGTTCAAGTTTATTACTTCGGCAGCGGCTACCAACAACCCGCCGACCAGTGGCGCCTTTTACGATGTCTGGGTCGAAAGGAATTCAGTGAGACCCGCCTAGAGCACCGGCATACAACAGACAGGAGGCAATTTTGAGGTAACAGGGGGCGCCCATGGGCTCTATGGCAACGGGCGGTACACTTCGCTAAGCCTGTCGGGTATCATGGAAGTGGCAGCGAACGAGTATATTTGGTTCGAAGCTTACGGCGACACACAAGGCGCTGTCACCTGGAAACTTGTTATTGGCGGGACGGCTGTTTATGAAAGGGGTAGAGTGACCATTACCGAGATTCCGGGCTGATTTTTTCTTTCTTTCGAGTCTGTATTTTTCAATTAAAAAAGAAATGGACGCTTTGCGACAAGCACTAGCCGAGAACGAGAACGAGCTGGCCACGTGCCTAGCCCGCCGCCGGATCCTGGCAGTAGAACGAGAGAAGTTACAGCTGCAGATCGCGCTCTGTGAAAAGGTCTGTGGTTGTAGGGAGACACGCCTGCAGATCAAGCAGTTGATCCAGCAAGAAGAGGAGGCGGAGGCGGCCGCCGAGTCTGCCGCCCACGCGGCCGTCGAGGCCGAAATGGCACTAGAAGAGACGGTCGTAGAGATGCCTGACGCCATCAATGGCTAGAAGTCCTGGTCTAGGCCCCATTCCAGCTCCTTGGCCGGCGCCCGCGCGTACTCGCTCACTCTTTTCTCGAAAAAGTTAGTCTTGCCTACCACGCCTAGCTGCTCCATGAAGGGGAAGGGGCATTTGGCCACCCCGTACAGCTTTTCGCTCAGGCCCAAGTTCTGCAGCAGGCCGTCCGCCACGAACTCGACGTACCTCTCCATCAGCGTGGCGTTCAGGCCCAGCAAGGCCACCGGCAGCGACTCGCTGATAAACCTCCGCTCGACCTCGACACAGCCGGCCACGATCTGGAAAATGCGCGACATCTGCAGCGTGTTCGACACGTGGTGCTTGTACAAGTGGCACGCGAACAGACCGTGCTGCGTCTCGTCCCGCGCAATAAACTCGTTGCTGGTGCACAGGCCTTGCAGCAGGCCCGGGTGCTTTTGTTTCAGCCAAAAGATGGAGGCGAAAGAAGAGGCGAACTGGACAAGTTCCACACAAGCGAATGCCACCAGGCGCTCGGCAAACGAAGACCGGGCCGGGCTGAGCCACTGCAGCGCCCACTTGGCTTTTTGTGCGACGGTCGGGACCTGCGTGATGGCATTGAACAACTTGTCCTTCTCTTGCTGGTCGCTGATGATCGTGTCGATCAACAGGCTGTAGGTCCGCGAGTGTTCGGCCTCGTTAAAGATCTGGTAAGAATAAAAAAGTCTAGCTTCGGAATATTGCACTTCGGCCAAAAAATTGGCGGCCAGGTTCTCTTGGATAATGCCGTCGCTCGAGGCAAAAAAGCCCAGCACCATCTTAATAAAATGCTGTTCGTCCGCACTCAGTTTCTTGAAATCTGCCTGTTCCCGGCTCAGGTCTAGCTCATCTGCTGTCCAGAACGATCGCAGGGAAGCTTCATAGAATGAATACAGGTCCGGACGCCGTATCGGGAAGAGACAAAACCGCGATTCTTCCGGCACGAGCAGTTTTTCTTCAGTGTCCATAATTCGTTCAGCTGCCGGTTGTCCAGTTTTAGCAAGGCCATTCACTCCCTTTTAATAATAAAGGGGAAAGATGATATATTTTTTCTTATAGCGCAAACAAAACAAAGAACAAATCATGTTGCAAAGACGTAGGACCGAACAACGGCTGATGCCCTCGTCACCAGAGTCCATTACCGTAAGCGCAGCTGCAGCGATTTCAGTTGGCAGAGCGTGCCGCAGCTCATTGTTCACGGGGTCAAGTACCTTGCCTTCAATACTAATCATACTGGCGAGGAGAAGAAGCAGATTCTCGTTTCTGTGCTCGTCGATCTGTGTCCCGACGACAACGTGGACAAGCTGATCCCGCCCGTGGTCGACGTCATCTGGGAGCTCGTAAAGGCGGCCCTCGCTACCAACTGCTGCGAGCTGTGTCCCAAGGTCTGCACTATCAGCTAAGTAGACATCGGGATCAGGTGCCTGCCCAGCGTCAGAGGCGTGTTCCGATGAATCCTGACGGGCTCGCCGCTGGTTACCATCTGCGCGCGCACTTTGGCCAGCTTCTCGCGATCCAGACGGTGCGCCCACAGCACCACGCCCGGTATAACCTGCTCGTTCGAGCGCACTTTCTCCAGGGCCATGGTAATCTTGACCAGCAGCACGTCCGCCGCTAATCTAAAGCGCCTCTTCTTGGCCATCTCGACTGAGAGCTCGTTCTTAACCATCTCAAAGAGGATCTCGCAGGAGAAGTATCGCTCTGCTTTCTGCCCAAAGTTGAAAAAGATGTTGGTGCCAGAGATGATGGCTACCAGGATCAGGCACGTGACGCTGACCCAATCGTAGCCTGTCCGGCCTGCTCCGCACGCCTTGAGCCGAAATTTCCCACGATAATCGAACAGATCGCCGGCACGATAGTAGCCAGCAAGCCAAACAGCAGAAAGCGGTTGTGGTAGTAGTAGCCTGCCGAGTTGTTCAACCGTGCGTGCAGCGCGCACTCGTCCACCACGCTCGCAAAATAGGACTCGTGCCTCGAAGACCATTTCTCTTCCTCTCGTTTGACATCGCTGTCGTCCGAGTCATGGGTCTCGCTCGAGTGCGCTCGAATAGCCAGGATTTTATCCTCGTCCATCTTTATTTTTGGTGGTGGGAAACTGCAAGATTTAAAAAAAAATGTGTGACTGCTGGGCCGGCGGCCACTCTATCAACAACCGGCTTTTGACAGCAGCATCTCCCAGTCCGCCCCGTTCAAGTCCACCTTGTCCCTGGTGTCAGGATTGCACACCTGCAGGTGCAAGTACTTCGTCAGCGTCGGAAACACCACGTACTGGTCGTGCCGGTCCTGTGCCGACGACTGGTAGCCACCCGACGAGGCCAGGAAAGGAATGATCAGGCTGCCCGACTGCACTTTCGTGCCGCGCGAGACCACGCCCGTCAGCGACACTTCCTCGTAGTTGCCGCCCGTCGAGTACGCTAGACTTGAGCATTCCTTGATCTTGATGCCTAGCGAAGTCGGCAGGCCTAACGCCACTACCTGTGGCAAGACGGTGGTCTGTCCCGGCGTCAGCACACGGAGCTCGTTCTGGGCCGAAGTCGGGACGCCCAGCATCGCGTGCGCGCTGTCCTCGCCCTTCCCGGTGTAGATCTTGAACTGCGCGCCCGCACTCAGCGTGAACTGCAGCTTGAGCTTGGTGTCGAGATAAACCACTCCGATCGACTGCCCTACTTGCACAAAGCCCTCGTTGATTAAAAGCGACTGTAGCGTGTCGGCCAACGTGTGTAATTTTGCGAGGGGATCGTGATAGTCACGTCGCCCGTGTCAGTGGAATTCAAGTAGAGCTTGTTGTTCTTGGAGTTGATGTTGTACGTCGCGTTCGGGATCGTGGCCCAGATTAACTTGTATTTCCCTTGGATCGCTTCCGACAGCGACAGCCGGAACTCGGCCGGATCGCCCGCGCCTTGCACCCGGTCCCGGTCTTTGGACCGGACCAGGATGTTCATCTCCGAGATGTTGCGCAGGCCGCTCATTTCGCGCCAAAAACAATGTTTGTCACTGAACTAGAGCAAGAGGGAAAAAAAGAAAGTTCGTCCTCTATTAAAACAAAAGGGAGAATGAAAATCGTGTCAATCGATCCGGGGCTGAGAAATTTAGGCGTCGTGGTGCTCGAGAAAAACAGCAGCACCAACGCCATCATTTTCACTTATGCCAGCGTGCTGGACATCGCCAGACAGAACGACACTGACTCGTTCAAGACCAAGTCCCTGTCAGCGTGTCTGCACGCCATCGAGGAACTGTACAACGCTGACATCTGCGTCGTGGAAGACCAAAATTTCGGGAGGGCCAACACGAACCCCGACAATCTCTTAATACAAGCAGCGGCCGGAGCAACGATGCTGGCACTCGGTGCCAAGGAGTTACTTTTCTATCAGTCTAGTTACAAGTTCAGTTACTTTTTTTCGTTGACACCGGCCGTCTCCGGACGAGTCAAAGGCAAATTCAAGCTACAATCCCAAGTATTGGCACAAAATTTAATAGAATCTTTCGATGTAACTGGTGAGACTAAATGTCTCACAGAGTCAGATCACTTGAGTGATGCCTTTGGTCTTGCGTTCGTCGCGCTCGTCAAAGGGACCGCACGAGGGCAGGGCGGCCAGCTGGCAGTGCGTCGCTCTGAGCCGATCCCTGTGCCTGTTGGGGTGCGGCGGAAGAAGGAGCAGGAACAGCCGCCTTCTGTTGGTTCCATTTCGAGCTGATGTAGGCCATGCGCTCCTTGTGTGCCATCGCCTTGACTTCGGGCGTGGCCATCTGCTCCTTGAAAAAGGTGTTGTACGCGGACGGCGCGCGGGGCTTGCGCTCGGGCTTGGCGGGAGCAGCAGCGGTGGTAGCTTGTCCACAAGTCGCGCAGTTGGAAGACATCTTTAGTTTTCCTTTGTCCTTTGTTATAATAGGGCATCAAGAAGATTCTTTTTTTTCTCTGATTAAAAACCTTAAACGTCTGGGACGGCCGGTGCCGCCGCTTGTTCTTCGTCCGGACACCTCACAGGGAAAAAAATGATACACACGCACCCGACCACCCCGACCACGAAAACCGTGATAATCGCCAGCACGAGCGGTTCCATTTTCACTTTGCCTTCTTTAATAATTAAAATGCATAATCTAAGATTTTTTAGACCGAGGCCACCTCTAGGCTTCCGTTATTTTCGTGCAAGTACTTGAAGTACGCCGAATAGATCGTAACATCATACAGACCCTCAATGACGCCGCGTCTGCCGAAGTTATAGCCTTGGAAAATGCAATACTCAGTGGATTTGTCGGTCGCGGACGTGTCGCCACTTCGAACGACAGCCATGCAAGATCTTCCGGAGCACAGATCAACGGCTGGTCGTTGAGGTCCTTGTACGTGACAATGAATTGCTGATCGTCAGAGAAGACCCCGTTGAACGAGAGCTTGACTCCCTTCCGGCGCAAGAACGAGTTGGCTGCCAGGGCCTTACTGATGTTGGCCCACGCGCCCGTGCATTTGCCTGTGTAGGCGTTGGCACCAACTTTCGACCATGCAGCTGTGTCTTCGTCAAGGAGCGCAGTAAGCACGGTGGTGCCGTCGTACTTGATGCATAGCCTGGTGGAATGAGTGTTTTTCCAATCGGCTATCGGCGGCACGTAAAACGTAGCGGTCGTCTCTACCGGCGCGAGGCCAGTGTTGATCACCAGGCGCTCGTGGTTGCCGACAAAGGTCTTGTAACCGTCCATCACGCCGTCTAACATGGCCTTGGGGTCGTTGGTAAACGGGATCAGGTACACGCCGTTGGACTTCATGTAGGAGCTGCGCACTAGCTGGCCCATCGTCTCCTCACGGAAATAGCGCTCGTCGATCGGGGTGCCTTCGCCCATCTGCGATCTGCCGTGTACGTCTTCTAGATCGATTGTGGCTGAATCTCCAAACGAGTCGTAGGTCATCAAGCGTCCCGTGTTGTCGTACGTGTACTGCGGGTAGTAGGTCGTGGCGTCTCCGTACGCGGTCTGGTCGCCTGATTTGCGGATGAAGACAAATAGCGCGCCGGAGTGGTGGGAGAATTGGTCCAGATCAATTGCCAAGCGGTCGGATGCCTTGATGCGCTGGGCGTAGGCCGTGTACTGCACAAAGTCGATGTACTTCTGCTCGGCGACCTTGCCCATCTTCTGCGGGTTCCTGCCCAGGCGCATGCCGTTCGGCAGCTGCGTACAACCCGTGATGAAGCGGATCTCGTTCAAGCTGGCAGTGCAAGGCGTGGCGCGCGGACTGGCCGTTGACTGCCGACTGGGCCGCCACAAAAATCGAACCTCTGGGATAAAACCGGATCTCAAGATCGCCGCGCAGCGTGCTGAGGTCCAAGTCCATGCCGTTTAGCCAGGTGTGAACAAGGGGCAAGTAAAAGTACTGCTCGGCGTTGTTCTCCCACTGGCGGCCGCTGACTTTGCCCGTCTTGGGGCACATGTTGACCATGTCGGCGATCTGGTCAAGTGCCTCTTGTGGCAACGTATTGAGCACCAAGTGCATCATGTCGCCGTGGTAGCGCGCGATTTCAGTGCCAGTCAGGCGGTCGATGTACTCAATTCTTTCGAACCACATAGTGGTAGGCAAGACTCGCGAGTCGGTCGGCTGGCTGCCGCCGGTCGTGAACGTGATCTTGAAACGCAGCGTCGCATCGTGGATCGCGCCGGCTTGGTTGTTTTCCAGGATAAAGCTAAAAAACGCAGTGTTACTCAGCGCCGAGGTCGCGGCGGAGGGTGCCATCACGGTTTGAGTCCAGCAAGGGCGCGCATTGATCGCGCGGGCGTGCTCGGGATCAATTACGATCTCCTGGCCGTTACGGGCACGCTTGCCTGTGGCAACCTTTTGCAACTTCTGTGGAGGCACGACGACGGTGGCGGAAGACATCGTCGTGGCAGTATACAGTATTAAGCACAAAGAAGATTTTTTTTTTTATTTTTTCAGGATCATCACGGCCCCTACCGCCGCGGCGCCGACCGCTAAGGGCAGCGCCAGCGATCTGATGCTGCCCTCGGCGTTGTCTCCGAGGTGTCCGGCCGTGTCCATTGCTTCTTTCGGAATGTCAGTCACCTTGTCAATCTGTTTGCCAAAAAAGTTGCCTATGCCCTTGATAGTGTTGCCAAACTGCCGCAGGCCCTCACGACGCCTCTCCCTTCTCTCCGCCTTTCTGCGTCCTATGCGCTGCTTCTTGGCGTCATGGGCTTCCTTGCGGGCGGCTTTCTTGGCCGTGTGCCGCTCGTGCCTTTCTCGCGCGCGCTTGCCCATCTTTCTTTATTTAAACTTAGTGAGTCACGAAAATTAAATTTTTCATTTTTATTTAAAAGACAATGACTTGGCAGATGCGTTCCATGACTTGCGCAATTTGTCCCAAGAACTGAGCGTCCTTGGCCAGGCTTTGCTTAGCCAGAAATCTTTGCTGCTGCTGTTGCAGGGCGGCAGTCGGAGCACGAGTCTTGGCGGCCAGCTCAAACCAGATGCCAGCTTCGCTCTGGACGTACGCGGCGAGTTTGCCGTCCTTGTAGGCAGGCAAAAAGAACTTTTCAACGGTCGCAACTTGCTGCTCAAGACCTAAGTTCCACTGCATCCGCAGGTCCTTGCTCTCGCCGACAGACAGCAGCCCCCAGTTGTCCATCACAGTCTCCAGGTCCGCAAAGAGCTTCTGCAGCGCTTGGCGCTTGGTAAGGCCGCCGGAGGATGTCATCGAGCGTCACGTAGTGTGCAGGCAGCGGCTTGTCGAGGTCGCACGAGATCTTTGGACGCAAGAGTCGTTTGCAGCAGCCGACCACAATAATAGCGGCTGTAACGATCAGAGCCCAGGCCAGCAGAGCTTCTTCCACTGGCATTCTTCACTTTAGACTAGGTACACAAGATTCTTTTTTTGTTTAGAAGCGGTAGTGCCCTTGGCCCGCGGGGTTCAGGTAGCCTTCGTAGAAGTACTGACTGAACACTTCCGACAGCGCGCCGATCAAAAACAACTGTTTGGCAGCGTCTCCGTCGCTTACTAGCCCAAACTGGCCGCTGCCCATGAGCTTGGGCAGCATAGCAAACAGCAAGCCTCCACCAACCACGTGCACGGCGAGGGAAGGGTAAGCGGCTAGCCTGCCTTCTTTCGTGCGGTTCAGCACGCGCGACTGGATTAAATCGATGGCAGTAGCGGTCAAGAAGGCCACTACCGCTAGCCCCTTGCTCTTTTCGACGACGACGCCGCTCAAGCCAGGGATGGCCGAGAGGCTGAAGTAAGTGTTTCCCGGGATCACGACCGGGGCGGCCACGTAGGCAAACGCGGCCGCCGTGCCGGACCGAGCAAAGTTTTCAAGCGAAAACAGGTCGCTCACCACTTCGGTCATTTTTTTCTTTTCCGGAGAGGCGCTTAATTGGCGCACAACAAAATAAATTCTTTTTATTAATCTACATCTTCTTTTCTTCTACGGGCGCGGGTGCGTCCAGGTTGGTAGTTTGGCTAGCTGGCTGTGCTGCAAACATCGTGTTCTTGGCATGCGTGATGGCGGCCGTCTGCGCCGTCAGCAGAGCTAGTTCTGTCATAGGGTCCAGGCGCTGCAGCCCGATGCCCGCGCGCAGCTTGGCTCTTTCTAGCAAGAAACACCACCTGTCATTTGTAAAGCAGGCCTCGGTCGTGCCCGAGATTTGGTAACGCGACCGGCTCGCTACCAGATTTTCAAGGCACACGAGCCCTTGCTTGAGCACAGCATCCGCCAGCTCGCCAGACAGTTCGCCTTCCAGCACTTCCTCGACTTCGTCCAACAACAGCGACAGCTTCTGTCTGGGCAGCCTGCGCAGGGCTTTCGGGTCGCAGTTGATGTGTGCTTTTTTGAGCTTGGGCCCAATTAAGGCGCTGCGGCCGTAAGCGCACAGGAGCCTGTAGTTCGGGTCATCGCGCAACACCGGGTCTTGTGGTTCTGCTGACGACGACGGTGCGGCCAGGCGCCGTGCCAGGCTCGCTTGAGACGGAGCGGCCGTCCTGCGTCGCTTGGCCGCTGGCTGCTTGACTTCGGCGGCCGGCGGCGGAGGAGGAGGAAGAGGTTCAACAGTAGGCGGCTCGAGGTTGGCAAATGGATCGGTCATCTAGGGCTCTTTTTTTTGCTCTTAGGGCCGCAAGATTAAGATTTTTCTTATCCCAGGATACTGGCGTCATTGTCCTTGTGGATAGAGGCCCAGCCGCGCACAGAGCCGTTCTGGCGGTCGAGAGCGGATACCGCGGGGATAGCCGCCCACTGCTGGTCTCTGAGCCTGGCCGCCTGGTACTGTTCCACAAACGCCGAAACCTGCATGCACCCCTCCCAGTTGTTCCCGTACGTACGCCTGATTTCCGTCAGCCACGGCAGCATGTTGGCGTTGTTTTCTCCCCATTCGGCAGGCGCGGGGGTGCCAGCGGCACAGTTCTTTTCACGAAAGACTTTTCCGTACACTCCCTCGATCTCTGCCGGTGTACCCATGAGCAAAACCGCTCCTTTGTACCAAGGGGCTAGCGAGTTCTGCGACAGGCGCTGGGCCACCGCCTGCATGTTCTTGAGGGTCTTGCCCTCCGCCCCATCGACTGTCACTCCCTTCAGGGCCGAGTAGATGATCGAGCTGGTAGCGAGCGAGTCGGTCTGGATGACCGGCCGGGTCTCTGTACCATGCTCAACTTGGTTGGCCTGGGCGGCGGCCGCCTTTTCTTCGCCGGTGTTGACTAGGGGCACGGTAGGTCCTCGGTTCCTCACGGTTGTATTTATAAATCACTCGATAAGAAAAAAAAATTATTTAAATTACTTGCCGCCGCCAATCAGCTTCTGCTCGCAACGGGCGGCTTGTTCAGGCGTCACTTCTAGCAAAATGGCGGCATCAGGAATGGCCGGCTGCTTGAAGACTTTCTCGATGGGCGCTTCGGCCACTGTAGTCTGCAGGACCTCAATCACCTTTTTTTCGGCGTCCTCGCGTTCTTTGCGCTTTTTCGAGGCGACGCGCGCCTGTGTCTCGTTGACTTTGCCCAAGGCCAGGGCCAAGGTCGGGTCGAAGAAGGCCAGGTGCTGCATTTTTTTATTATCCGGGACCCGGTGTGATCAGCTGATTACTAACTTTTGGTTTTTTGCTTTGCTTGCGCCTGCCCTTTACGCTCGTGGCCTTCCCTTCCTCGATAGCTTTCACTGTATTTCTGCTATTCGACGGCGCAGGTGTGCAACTAACCTTTTGTTCCAGGCCGTGCCTTGTACTGGCCTTCTGTGCCCTGAGATCTTCGACGCGGCTGGGCACATTTGTCCCCGCGGACGCCATGAGCTGCGTCAAGTTTTCTCTGAAGATCTCCAAGTTCTGGCTCTTGCCGAACCTCGCAAGGAGTCTATACCGATCGGTTAGTTGTGTATTGAGTGCGACCGCCTTGTCTGGGTGTTTGAGATATTCCTGGACATACGGGGCAACGACCATCTGCGCGACAACAGGGACGTCCGATAGCGGTGCAGTTGTAATAAACTGGTGCAGCAGCTTGTAATTGAGACTACGATCGCCAGCCAACACGAGCTGGCTGCTGTTTTGGGCGGAGGAAGAAGGCGCAGTCTTGTCCTCCAGCTTGTCGTAGAGAAGCAAGGCCGCCTTGTTCTTGTCTTCTTCTGTGCTTGCCTTCTTGTACTCGATGAGCGCCCTGGCAGGGTACCCGATGAGTTTATTGACTTCATCGACAAACGCCCCCCCCTGGGGCGTAGACGCATCTATTTTCGCGAGCTGTTCGCTTATGCCCGCAACAGCATCCTTAGGCGTGGCAGCAGCCTTCATCGCTCGGCCGACGTAGTCCTTAGCCAGCGCACTGACCTGCTCGACGTTAATGGCATTGTTGATGCCGGCCACGGGGACGCTGACAAGGGCTTGTGGTTGTACAGGCGAAACGGCACTTTTTTCGTCCGGCTCTGTTACCATCTGGCTGTCTTCTTCTTCTTCTTTCTCCTCTTCTTCGGCGGGCGGCCAGCCGTCGTCCATGTCAAGACTGCCGTCGTCGACGTCATCACCCGGGTTTTCGAAGTCGTTGGCTCTCGTCCGCTTCAGTTGTCTCAGAATAGACTGGAGCTGCTCACGCACGTTCTCCGCGAGATAGCCGTCTTTGCCGCTCAGTTTGCGCACCACTTGTTGCGCAACGCTGGTAAATCCGTCCTCTAGCTCAATCGCGTTCTTGAGACAAAAGTTCTCGAGGCCGGCCACGTACGTCTCGACCGCTGCCGTCAAGTCGTAGTATTCGTCTTCCTTTGAGAGCTTTTCGATAGTCTTCATTATCTCGTCCATCTCGAACCGGGCAAACTTGCGGCGGGTGTCTGGGGCCGAGCTGCTACTGCTGCTGCTGCTGCTGCCTGGCGGTGTTGTAGTAGTGCCGCTAGCACCGCTCTCTATCGCCAGGGTGTCAGTACTTCCGTTTGGTGCAGCGGTCAAGGAGAACGCGATGTCTCCGATCTGTGACGCGGCCTGGCTCCTATTCCAGTCCTTCCACATCTGAATAGATTCTCTGATGGTGTTTTCGATGGCCTGGACCTGCCTTGCAGCGGATTGCTGGCTGCCGATGTACAGCTTGGTGGCCTCCGCGTTCTGTTGTGCCTGTTGGACGTTGTGCTGGTCGGTCGCTTGGCCTTGCGTTAACAGGGCCCGGCGCTGGATATCACCTACCCGCGCCTGCGTCCCGAGCACTGCGTTCTGCCTCTCGCCTGCGACCCTGGCGCTAACCTCGGCCGCCCCGATGGCCAGCTGGCTGTTTGCGCTGTTCTGGATTTGGCCGACTTGGACCTGCGTCTCGTTGTTAGCAGCGGCCGTGTCGGTCAGCACCAGGGCGTCTTGCTGGGCACCCGTAATGGTCAGTGCACCCTTCGTGCTTTGGTCAATCCTGTTGGCGACAACCACTGAGCCTGCTTTTAACCGTGCTATATTCTTTGCTCGTTCCGCATTATGTCTTCTGAGGTATGTCAGCCGATCTAATGATTCTTTCAGCTTTTTGGATGTCTCATCAATAGCCATGGCTTGTTGTTCCTCGCTCCTGATCTTCAATTTGTTCTCCTCCTCCAATTGTTGTTGCTCTAGCTGCAGCTTTCTGAACTTCATTTCCTCCTCGTGTTCCATCTGTTTCGTTTCTTCGTATGCCTCTTCTTGCTCTTGGTCAAACTTTGCCATGTCTAGCTTTCTCTGTTCTTCGTTGTTTTTTCTCCGTAGCTCCAGCTATTGTTTTCGATGAGCCAGTTGTGTTTGTTCAGCCTGGATTTTGGTGGAAGGGCTTCTCGGCCGACTTGGGCGGGACCGCCTGCAGCTGGTTTCCTTCGTGCGCCTCCGGTTCCGCCTCTTTTGCGTCCGCTGCCGGCGGCGCGTCCGCAATGAACGAGTCCTCGTCGTCGTTCTCCGGCAACTGCAGTGCCTCGGCGCCGCCGAATTCGTCTTTTTCCTTGGCTGGTTCTTTATTTTCCTGTGTCGTGCTACTAGGCTTGGCACCGCTGCCGCCTCCTTCGGGGCCACCGCCGGGCTTGGCGCTGCTGCCACCGCCTCCTTTATCGACAGGACCACCACCAGGCTTGGCGCCGCCGCCTCCTTCACCGGCAGGAGCGCCGGGCTTTAGCTCGCGCTTGGCATCTACCAGGCTGGTCATGTAGTCGAGATTGACATGGCGCATGAGGGCTTTGGCCTTGGCCAGATTTCCGAAAAGGCCGCCACTGTTGCCCTGCTGTTTGAAGGGCAGCGGCCGGTAGTCAAAGAACTTACCATTTGGCCTACCCGTCCAGCTGCCGGCCGCTTCGCCGTCGCCGCTGACGTAGCGCATTCTTTTTTAAAATCCAGGACAAGAAAAAAAAGTTTTTTAATGGCGACTTTGTGATTTGTTGTACTAGTTTCTCGTACTGAGCTATCTGCTTGCGCTTCCTCTTAGCTTCTTCGGGCTTCGCCGCCTTGGCCGCAGACCGCAACTCTTGGATTTTGGCCTCGTACTCGGCCATCTGTGCCCTGAGCTGCTCGCCGTACGGAACCGGCACCTTCTTGTCCTCACTCAGCGCGTGCCTCTTCGCGGCGTGGTATAGCGCCCCGTGGCTGTCCCTGTCTCGTCGGTACCTGTCTATCAGCGTGTGGAGGTCCTTCTCTTCCTGTTTGGTGATGACGGGGCCCACGGCGGTCGCCAGCTTGCCACTGCGTGCCACGATCTCGGTCATGTCGATACCGACGTCTTGTTTTTTAGGTTTTAGGGCAGCAGTGTTCTTGACGATTTTGAGCGGTTTTGGTTGCGAGGGTGGGGGTGGCGGCGGTGGTGGCGGCGGTGCCAGGGGCACGGCCGACGGCACGGCCGGTGGCACTAGCGCTGGCGGGGCCTGCCTGTTGACTATGTACGGAGCGACGTCGTAGCCAAGCGCCTTGGTCAGTTTCTCTAGCAAGCGCGCCACTTGTTTCGATTCTCGATCCAGGCTTGCTGGCACGGGCACGTTGACCGCCTGGGGCGCGTCGATCAGGTCAAGGGCGGCCGAGAGTTGTGGGTTGACAAATTTCATGATGTGGTGGGTGCGGGCCGCCATCTCGGCCGACACGCCCCCAGCAAAGCCCGTGCGGCATTTCTTGAAAGGCAGGCGGGCATTGGTGGTACAGGCGCGTCGTTTCATTTTTTACAAATCACGAGTTTCCACGTGTAAAATTTTTAGAATATAAAAAAACCTCTCTCACTTGGACTTCTTCACCCCGAGCCTGGCCTCGATGTCTGGTATGCCATCAAATGCCCGTTTGACATATGCGTCGAACGCGTCCATCGCAGTCGACAGGTCCGGGTTTACGTGTTTCATGATGTGGCGAGTGCGGGCCGCCATCTCGGCCGACCCGCCGCCCGCGTAACCGGTTGTCTTCTTTTTGTAGGGCATGGGCGCCTTGTTAATGAACGCGGCGCCGGCGTGCTTTGTTTTCCAGGATTGCTTGGGCATCGTGCCGGCTGGTGTTAAAACACTACACCAAAAATAAAAAAAAATATTATTCTGCTTTCAATCTCTGCCAAGGAAAAAAATGCAGACCGTCGAGGGGGGTCCCGGTCGACCGGCTGCAGGAGCCGGAGCAGCAGCTGGGCGAGAAGACGATCGAAGAGAAAATACTTGAATATGTCGACAAGCAGAAAGACAAGGGCAAGAAGGGCAGGAAGAAGAAGGAGCAGCCAACAGAACAGCTGCAGCCGACCGAATTCAAGCGGAACATCGAAGTTTTCTACCCGCGCGAAAATGGAGCGGGGCAGCTGTTCGTGCTCGTCGGCAAGTCAGAGCGAGGCAAAACGCACTTCCTGAAATGGCTCCTGTACAGCCTGTGCGCGCGCAAAAAAGACCCTTTCCAGTACGGCCTGATTATGGTCCGCACGAAGTTCAAGAATTCGTTCAGTTTCCATTTTGCGAGCGAGCAGCACTGCAAGATCTACGAAGGGTTCAGGATGGACATATTGCAGAACTATGTAGAAAACCTCAAGAAGCGCTACCTGGAAAACAAGTACCTGGAGCCGTCGTTCATTGTGTTTGACGACCTGGTCGGCATCATCGACTCGACCGACCGCTGGATGCAGAACTTTTTCGGCACGTACCGCCATTATAACATCACGATCTTCATCGCGGTGCAGTACCTTACCGGCCGCAACTCAGTGAGTCCGATTATGCGCGAGCAAACGTCACACTGCATCATGTTCAACTCGAAAGTGCAGCGCACGCTTAACAACTTGTGGGAGAACTACGGACAGCTCTTTCCCAAAAAGGAGTTCCTGGCTCACTTTGCGCAAGCGACGGACGAGCGCAACGTGGGGACGCGACATGCCGCGATGGTTTACCACGAGCACATCGACCGCCTTGAGTTCAATTACAAGTCCTGGCTCGCGCCAGCTTCGTTGCCGGACGGCGAAGTCATCCTCAGAGGGCCCGACCCGCCGAGGTTGCCGAGCCGCGCAGACATCCAGAAACAAGAGAGACTGAAACAGCTGGCGTACCGCGCGCCGAGCTGGCTGCCGACTTCGCTCAAGGGGATGTCACGCCAAGAGCGAGAAGTGATGCAAAGAATGTTGTTTTACGGCGACCGCGCGAGACAGCGCCTGAAAAAGAACGGGAAGAGCATGGCCCAGCGAGACAAGGAGATACTCAAACGACTGGACGACCAAACCCGAGAGGCAGAGAAGTTGGCACAACAACGGTTTGAGCAGCAGAACCAGCTACCAGCTGCACCGTTCAAGAACAGGTTTGCGTACACCGACGCGGGCACGAAGGTCAAGGCGCTCGCACCGCCCATTGGCGGCGGCGACGACGACGTTCCACCGTTACCTACGTTCTAAAAAAAACAAAAGTTCTGGCCCGATATATATATTGAAAGTCAAATGCTACTAGCAGCGCTACCGGCCGATCTTCTGGTGGACGTGCTGTCGTACCTCCGTGTCGGTGAGGTAGCGCACACGATCCGCCACCTCAAAACGCACACGAACCGGTTTGCGCGCGGGCGGTGGAAGCGGCGCAAGGTGCAGAACGGCGAGCTGTCCGGCCTGCACAAATTCCTGAACGCCACTTTCGAGTACGACACCAAGTCGCTGCCACGCCTCATCAACACCGTGTCGCGCAGGAGCGAACACATCTGCTTTGCCTGCTCCCAAAAAAAGACGGTAGAGGGCTACTGCGCCCAGTGCTTTGTGTTTTACAACCGCCGCCGGGTAATCACGCCCTTTGCCGCGTGCAGGCGCATGGGCCGCACGTCCTTCCCTGTGCCCAGGACGACACGAGACTCTGTCGTGGCGCTGGCGTATATACCGGCCTACCGCTTCCGGATGGCGTACGAGGAGGCAGGGTGGCCGGTGCTGCAAGCAGACAAGTGGACCAGCTACTTATGGCTGGCGGGGGCCGATGAGACTGCTGCCCGGTTCTCGCACCGGTTCAACAAGGAGCTATACATAACCGATTTTTAAATCTTCGACTGTTTTTTAATTATTAAAAAAATGCTCTGCGACGCTATCAAATTCATTTTCTTCTTCCCGGTCCTGCTCGTAAGTCAGAACAGGGGTCAGGAGCTCGAAAGGCGCCATTGTCTCTTCTTCGGCGTCAACTGCACCAACTGTCTCGTCCAAAGCAGACTGGACGGCGCCTGTTGTGTCTGGAGCGAGCTCGGCAAGAACTGCAAATCCGTCGCGGACGCCCTCGAGATAGCTCATGGCAGTGGCGACGCTTGGTTCAAGGGGCTTGTTACTGACCCTGGGCTGTGTCCGCCGTGAGGGCCGCACGTTCCAGTCCGACGCAAACTGGCCCGTGACCTCGACTGCTATTTCGGCGCGCAGACCCACGTGCCACAGCGCTGGCCGCGCTGTTTCGGGAATTTGAATCTCGAAATGTGACCGTTGTTAGCCGTTAGGGGTGTAGCTGGAGGTGCCTGCGATCCGTTCCGCGCAACGGCTGGAGTCAAAAAGGAAACGTTTCCCGGCAAAATCAATCAGCGAAATTTTCCCGTCAGGTGCCACTCGGCACGGCTTGGCTTCGCTCATTGCACTTTGCAGCGTCAGTAAAAGTCAGATTATGAGCTTTTAATTCTCAAATCTTTTAGCACAATTGTATAAACCGCGTGATCTGAGCGGCTGGTGTAGGATCAGCCGTATCAAGGGCCGTGCGGCATGACTAGCAAAACGGTAGGAAGCCTTCACAGCAAAAAATGGAATCTAGCGTTCCGCGCCAAAAACGGGCCGGCGCAGTTCTTCGGCGTGGTGCTGCAAATTTGCCGCGAAAAATTCCACTGCCTTCCGGCGTAACCGTTCGACCTTGGTCTCGCGAGGCAGCTGTTTGAGCACGGGCGGGATCAAGTATTTGAGCTCGCCCTTTAGGCGGTTGAAGTCCTCCGCCAGCCTGGCCCCTTGGTCCACGATGGCCTGCACGATCTTGAGCAAGTCGGGCTCCGTCAGGGACGGGACGCTGCGTGTTTTGCACTTTTACAGAATCGTAGAACATCTGGGACTTGAGGTTCGAGACTGCCTCGGTGTTGTTGGCAAACATCAGTGAGTGGCCGAGCACCCGCGACATGAAGATGGTGCGCGAGACTTGGCTGTGCTCGCCGTACAGCGCGTAGGCGCAGTTGGCGTAGATGGCCCGGAGCTTGTGCGGGCTAGGGATGAGAAAATCCTTCGCTCGTTCGTAGTGCATTTGCGTGAGGTAGTCGAACGTGTTTGAAAACCCCGCTCCCTTCATGGCCGCGGTGACCTGGTCGTTAATGAGCGCTTGGCTAGGCGTGTCCGTCACTTTTTTCGACTCGGCGAGCGTGTTCATCCACGGCAGCGTCGAGACCTTCATCCGTTTGGCGGGCGGAGCCAAAGGTTGCTCGTCCTCCTGTGCTAAGATCTCTGCGCGGTGCGTAGTCCAGCTCAGGTAATCGCTCTTGGGCCTGTCCTTTTTCATGAGCTTGTTCTCTTCGGGCGCCAGCCGCGAGCGGTGCCTGAAGTGGTTTTCGATCAGCCACCTCATGTGTTTCCAGATGCGCAGCACGCCGGCCGACGTGGCGGTAGGCAGTGCGATCGGCTTGCCTATAAAGATCAGGTCCTGCAAATCGCTGTCGGCCGGGTCTGAGTCGGGCGCGGCCCCCTTCTTAGCCGCCCTGTGCTGGACGACATGCTTCTGCCGCCCGATCTCCGAGAAGATGACATGTTCCTCTTCGTTCACGGGCAAGAACTCCGACCATTTCCAGAGCTCTATCTGCCGGCAGCCCAGAATCGCGAGCAGCAGGAAGCTCTGCAGGGCCCAGAGCGGGTAGCGCATCGTCGGCGCAAAGGGGCCGGTGTTGGTGCGCTTGGCCTCGGCCGATTCGAAGCAGTCCGCTTCGGCTAGCATGGGCTGGTACAGCTCGCCCAGGAACGCAAAGCACGGGTCCGCGAGCAAGGTGTTCCGCTCGGTCATTTTCTTGACATTGACTTCGTTCGTCTGCCTGACGGTGCGCTGGTTCAGCGTCCGGTCGCGGAAGAGGGACCCTTGCGCAAAGTGCTTGACCACGAACTCCTTGCCCCAGGCACACCGCGAGGGCTGTTTGGAATTGTCTTTTTTCTTTGTGTCCTCTTCCTTGTTGCTCGCGAGAATGAGCCATTGGGTCCTGAACTTCACGTACGCCTTGCTTCTCGTGTCGGAGTGCGGCTTGCACGCGTCCACCAGGTCGTTGATGAAAGGCAGCCATTGTTCGACATCGCTGCGCAAGCGCAGCAGCTGGGTGCAGCAGGCCAGGAGACAGATCCAGAAGGGCTTCTTGGCCGCACCCTGGAGGTACTCGCTATACTGGTGGTTAGGGCCGAACACGTAAGTCCTGAAGGAACCGACGTCGTCGTGCCATTCATCGCGCTTCTCTATTCTGGCGGCGCTGTCCGGAAGCGTGAGCCATGCATTCTCGTCCGAGGTCGCGATGACCTTGAAATCGACCATGGTTGCCTCCTTCGAAGACAGCAGCTTCTCGTCGTCTAGCCCCGTGCCGCGAAAGGTGTCGACCGCGTGCAGCACGCCGCTTTTCTTGGTGCCCTTGATGATAAACTCGCTCCATTTACCCCGGCGCGAGTTGATGACCGCCGCCAGTCGCTGCGAAGGCTGGTGTGGGGCAGGATCTACGCCTAACGAGACCAGGTGCACGCGGTCGAGGACTTCCTCGCGATGGTCTTGGAGGTTCTTTAGCCCACTTATGAAGTCCTTCCTGTAGGTTGATCACAACCACGGTTTATTAGCAAAATACTTGTGCAAGGGCAGTCTCGCGAAGCTTGGCACCGGCTTCTTGCCTTCGCGGATTTCTTGCGGAGTTGTGTTATTAAAGGCGTCGATTTCCGCCTGGGACGGGCCTCCCGGGAAATCAACGACTTCACGCCCGTTCGGACCGGCACCAAACCTCCCGCTGCTGACCCACATTCTTTATTTAATGACTATATGGTACAAGATTTGTTTTTTCAGCAGCAGCCACAGCAATCACGGCCGGCGTCTTTTTCTTTTTTTTCTTTTTCTTTTTTTTCTTGGCGTGCGGGCCAGACAAAAGATGACTCGCGAGCGGGCGCGCGAGGCCGCTGCCGTTCAGTGAACCAGTCAAGGGGATGAAAGGCCAGCCTTGTTCCTCGCACACGAGCGCGAACATGGCGCTTTGTCTGTGCCTCGACTCTGCTTGTTTCAGCTCCGGCACTTGCGCCGCTAGATCTTCTTCGTCCATCAACAATAGGAAAGCCCTCAGCAATGTCTGGTAGTTGAGAAAACACCTCCTCGCCCACGCAAAGCGCTGCCTCAGCTTCTTCAGCACCTTGGGCCAGCAGGCGTCGACTTTTTTGAAGAGGCGTTCCAACTCTTCCAGTGTTTCTTTGGTCGGCTCCCGCCTGCTCCGACCGCAGCCTAACAAGTGGCACAGCTGGCTTGCCTTGTCTGTGGTTAGGGGGCCTAGTTTCTCCCTGCGCCAGATGTACGCGAGGCGCGCGGGCGTCGGGGTCTGTGCCCGCCACTTGTGGGTCAGGCGCCGTGCCTGTGCTAGCAAGGCCGGGCTGACACACGACGCAGATTGGTTCACCCCGCGCAAATTGAACGTCTCGCGTGTGATTTGCCCGAAACGACTCAGACGAGTGTAGCCGACATGTCTGGGAGGGGCCGGTTCCTCTCTTACCATCTGCCCGTTCACTAGCCAGCATTGCGACGTATACAGTTCGTGATCTGTCTTGACCAGGCCACACTTTGAGCAATACGTACCTGTTGTCGCCAGGCTGAATGTCCAGATGTGATCGCAGGACATATGAAAAAAATGACTGCCAAGAAAAAAGGGAGTTTTTAAAAAACAGATTTTGAACTGCGAGCGTTTAAAATTCAAGATTTGAGACAACAGGAGAGACGAACAAGTCGCCAGCAGCGCTCATAAAAAAGATGGAAGGCACCGAGTCTTACAAGGGCAAGTGTTTACACTGCTCGTACGGCTGCGCGCGAGACGATGGCAAGTGGTACGGCCTTCCCATAGCACACGCGGGCGAAGAGTTGTTCGTCTGGGGCCACTTCTGCACGGTGGGCTGCGCGGCCGCATACGCGGACTACGGTATCGCTGCGACGTTGCGTTCAGACAAAGAATCTGCGACAATATTCTTCTTGCCGGGAATATATTTGACGGTGAAGTCATAACACGACAGCAAGGCCTGCCACCTGGCCAGCCTGCCCGTGCAATCGTTCGTCATCAACCACATAAGGTTCTGGTGGTCCGTCCTTACCACGATATCCCGTGACCCCCATAAGTATTCCCTGAGTCTTATAAACGACCAAACTACCGCCAAGGCCTCCCTCTGCCTTGTACAGTAGTTCTGTTCTGCCTTATTGAGCTTCCGGCTCAAGTACATGATCGGCCGTAAGACCACTCTATCATCGTATTGCTGTAGGACCGCTCCGACCGCGTACTTAGACGCATCGGTGTCCAGCACATACTGTTTATCCACATCCGGCATCATCAAGATGCAATCCTTGTTAAACTTGGTATCACGAGTCAACATTTCCTTAATGAACTCGAACGTCTCCTCCTGTTTAGGCGACCATCTCGTATATCGCCTTTCAAGTACAGCTCCCTCAACGGCTTAACCGTATCCGACCAATTCGGAAAGAACTGACTGTAATATTGCGCAAGCGCAATGAAGGGGAACAACTCCGACCGCGTCTGAGGCCGCTTAATGCCTTCCACAGCATCCCTCTTCTTAGCCGCAATCGCTACCGTCCCGTTCGAGATATCATATCCTAGGTATGTAACCTGTCGGGTGGCAAATTGGCACGTGTCCATGTTCACCTTGAGACCAAACTCTCTCACCCGTCGGAAAACATCCTGGATGTGGGCCAGATGTTCCTCCATGGTATTGGAGTAGATAATAATATAATCTATGTAACAGAAAGCGTAATCCTCCGCCTTCTGCCCATACTTCTCCATAAACCCACCTGCCCTACCATCCTCAAACTGGCGTCCGAGCATCTTCTGCATTGCTGCCTGAAATATGCTCGGTGAGTTCCTCAGACCCATCGGCAGTACCTTCCATTGGTATAGCGTCATCCCCACCACAAACGCTGTAAGCCACCTGCTCTTCCTACTGAGCGGGATCTGCCAGAACCCATTCTTGAGGTCCAACACCGAGTAATATTTCGCGTGTTTCAACTTGCGCATACAGTCATCGATCTTAGGCAGCGGATACCGCTCTCCCTCGATGATCTTGTTCGCCCGATAGTAATTCACACAAAATCTCAGTGCCCCATCCGGCTTCGGAACCATGCGCACATGAGACGAAATCGGGGAGTCCGAAAACTCCGTGAAATCATCCGCCTGTAGCTCCTCCGCCTTTTCCTGGGCAATGCTCTCCTCCTTACGGCCCAGAATAGACCTCCTAGAGGCATGCGTGATATTCATCCCTGGTACCTTCCTGAGATGAGCCTCATAATGCTTGACCGTGCCCGGTCTCGGCGGATCAAAGATCTCCTTCTCCTTGGCCATCACCTCCTGAAGGCTCTTAAGATCCTCTTCCTTTCCTTTCCAATCCGCTCGCATCTGAGCCATTCTATCCCCCATGACTGGGCATCCATCCGACCCTTAAGTTCGGGTGCCTCCGCCATGTCCGACCACGCATCCTCCACTAGGCCATCCTCGGAGGGCATCTCCACTTCCTTTTGATGGTATTTGACTTCCGAAAACTCATCCCACTTAGACAGATTCGCCATGCGATCCAGAATCAAAGCATACTGGATAGGCGCCTTCTTTGTGTAAAACCCCGTGAAGCACGTGAACGCCTGTTCCCGTATCTTCTGAAGGTCACACCTCTTAAGCAAGTTCAGATAAGCCAACCCCTGTTCCCTTGTGCCCATCCTACAAGCAATCACCAAATGTTGCTTTCTAGACGGCACCGGGATCGGGTGATCCACCATCGGTCCAAAACTTCATCCGCCCATAACGCCTTTTCATGGAACGGTAAGATCATGGAAAACGGTTTGTCACCCTCGAAATATTTCGTGAGCAACTTCGCCGTCTCCCCGGAATTCCGTGGACAAAGAGGTTTGTCACCCCACATGTTCCCCACAAAATCACCAATCTCGTCCTCCCTTCCACCCGTTGAGACTCGCGCTTCCATTAGCGGCTCAAACAACTGCCTATTCCCCTGTGATGCTTTCGCATGGAAGCAGTACCGGTTCTGAAGGAACACATAAGGCCCCTTCTTTCCATCCCTGAACCTATCCATACCCGCTTCCACTTCCATGTTAAGTTCTTCCATTAGTGCAGGCCATAATCTGGGCACTACGGCCCCGAATCAAGTCATCCACCGTTGCCTTCTCCCATCGTCGAACAACCTTCTTAGCCCTCCCGTCCATCCGCGGTTCTCCAGCTCGAAATCCTTATAATAATTGCCCAACGCTGGGTGCTGATATGGCTTTGGTATAACCAACTGCACCCTTGCGCTTCGCGCAATTGCATGTGGGTCATTGCCATTGGTCGCCCCTTGCTTGGTGAACGATACCGCGTAAGTGTCCGTATGGAAGAGAGGAACTGCCGCCCGCCTCCTCACCATATCCTCCGCGTCATCATCACTAATTCCATAGTGCACCAAACCCGACCGGCAGTCAATTAATGTATTCATCTTATTGAGCTGCTTGAACCCGATCAGCAATCCCCCCGAATATTCCGGACAGACATAGAACTGAATGTTAAAGGACTTACCGGAGTAGAGTTCAATGGTCAAGACCATCGTTCCCGTAACCTCCGCCCTCGCTTTTCCATTCACCCCTTCTATGCTTCCTTTAATCGGCAACATATTTTTATCCAACCACACCCTATTAGCCGTTATGAATTACGCGCCTGCGACATTAATATTAGCCAACGTATCGTTGGCCATATCGCATGCACTCTCCAGGTCTACACAGTAAACCTGAGTAATGCACAACGCATGTTCCGGCATTTCAATAGCCTCCACCTGGCGCTCCTTCAAGTCAGATAAAAGAGCAAAACTATTGTTAAAATTTTTCCGACCCGACAGCCCACTCTTGATGAACCCACCAAAAGCAGTAGCTTTCAACTTTCTTCAATTTCTTTCACCCCCGCCGCCGCCTTACCCACGGGTTTAACTTTCCTTACCCGTACCGGCACCGGCTTGGCCCCCCCAATCGGGCTCCGGAATGATAGAAACCTTCCTCTTAAATCTCACCGTCAGAACCGGCAAAACATTTAAAGTAGGTGTAGATTTTCGCGGTGCGATAGTAACAACGTTTTTATTCACAAGATTTACTTGTCTAGCCTTCGCGGGCCCTTTCCCCCCCTTGTTGTCCCCACGCTTATCCAGTTCAATCGTTACCTGCATCACAGAATCATTTATTCCATGTGTCGACACCTGTCCCCTGTGAGAAGGGTTACCTGTTGGCATTGCCTCGACTTCCAGCCTCCCCGGCTTATTCGTCCTCGGCAAAATCCTCGCTGGTGAACTGTCCTTCACCTGCGTCACCACACTATCCCCCTCAGTAATCACGGACGAATCCGCCTTCCCCTCCCCACGTTTCTCCCTCAACTGGCTCTTACCAGTCTGAGTTTCCTCTTCCCCCACCTCGGTGATTTCCACCTTCGACTCCTCCTTCGAAGCGGCCGTCACCTTAGCCTTTTTGAAGGGTCGGCCACTCTCCTTCTTGCTGACCCATCGCTTCTTTCCCTTGAAGCCCCCTCCTGGGCCACGGCCTCCTCGGCCCCCGCGGCCTCCTCGGCCTCCATGGCCTCCTTGCCTCAAGGCCCCTACCGTCTGATCGAAGTCAGCCTGTCGTTGCTTCACCAGACGTCGCACAGACGTCGCACTCTCTTATTCTTAATCTCCAGTTCGTTTTTGGCGCGGATGGCTCTGACTATTTCCCAGATCGAGGCGCCATCGTTAGACGATCGCAACTGCCCCTCCAGGTTCTTCCAACCCTGTTCCTTGTCAGAGTGTAGGCCAGGGCAAGCGTTCTCCTTCGAGCACATATAGCCCTTGAAGTAGTAGTCAAAGCAGAGCTTACGACTCCCTCGGTAAGATGAACTCGAAGAACTAGCACTCCTAGACTTCGACCCTTTAGGGGGAGGAATATGCTCCTCGCTAGTTTCCTCCTCGTCCTCCTCCTCCTGTTGGTCCCTCCTGTTGGGTCTGCCAAAACCCCACTTACGAACATTAGGAATACGGCGTCTTCCAGCCCCTCCTCCCGACTGGATGGCCGTCGCCTTCCCCACTGGTTTTTCCTCCAGCTGGTTCCTTGCTACCGCCGCTAAAGCCTGTAGCCCCCCCGTGGTGACCAACGTATGATCCCATGTCCTTTCGGCCAGCAGGAAGTACTTCCACATGTCTCTTGCGTTCTCATACCCATCTGCAAAAGTCTTCCATGCCGTGGCCGCATCCGTCGTGAAATCGACATTGTCCGGGATCGCAATCCTCCATCTGTCCCCCGGCCAACCACTAGTAATGGCCCGGAAGACACACGGATCGTGCTGATTGATCCTTGCCATCACGTGTCGAATGAACCGTTTGAGGCTGATGAAGAACGCATTGTCCGTCTCAGCTTCTCCAGTTCCTGACGAAATACCCCCTTAATCCTCATCGGTTTCTTGCTCGTCGTCGCCAACGCACTTCCAACCACCGTGGAAATGTGTCCCGTCAGCATGACCTCACTAGTCAAATCCCAATGACTTGCGTAAAGCACGAGCAAAGCAATGAGAGCATGCATCATCGCGTGCAATGGACATTTTAACTGCCCCCGTTTCCCATAAACATCGCGATCCTGCATCTCCTTTTGCATCCCCTTCGTGATATTTTCCACCGTAAAGCACTCCATAAGGTCCGGGTCCGTGCACTGTCGGAGAATATCAACCAAGGTCATCGGCGACTCAAAATTGCTCTCCCCCATATACTTACAGAGCAAATTGATCGCCTTATGCAACCATGGTGAGGTCATATACGGCAAACAGTTTACCTGTCGGGTAAACCATATTGTCGGCCTTTCCTTCCCTCTTGACCCCGGGGCAAATGCAATAGGCGAGAACTTGTCAAGGAAGACCGGCATCCTCTTCCTCTCGTTGTTATAACAAACAACCGGATCCATGGGATCATCCTCATCCCTTTTGTTCATGATCGCATATCTCTCCGCCCATTCTGCGTATTTGTCCACGCAGACCTCTGTGGCCTTTGCGACCTCCATGAGGTACAAGAGAAAGCGATACAAGTTCTCATGAGCCTGCTCCCTCGCCACTGTGAACATCACAGGATCCGGCGCCGTAGCCGTCGCAACCTTGATCTTGGTTTGTGCGAACGCAGCTGCGTCTGCTTCCCTCAGCAGATCACGCAGGCTCCTGTTGGCTTGACTAGCCAACGTTTATTTGTTCGTCATCAGCTCCAATTTTTCCATGAAGCCTTCGACATGGATGAGGTCGTAGAGGTCCGGTGACTTTTTCCCCCACACCTTGGTGTCCTTCATCCATTTTGCCTCCTTCTGCTTCCCTTTAGCGGTCTCCCAATTCTTTACTGCCTTAGCGAAGGCATTGGCAACCATGGGCCACACCTCATCCTTGAAGAAAGTCCCCACCATGGTCATGTCAAAAGTATTCCCCTTCACAGGGTCCTTCCTGACACTTCCATACCAATCCTTCCTCCAGTTGTCCTTCGTTTCCTTCCCCGTCATGAGAAATTGGACATCAAACTGCTCCGAAGGAATAGGAGTTAGATAGTAATCCTCATCCGAATTTTCCAACCTTGGATGTCCCACCATCTGCAGTTCATGGAGGTGCATGGACACGAACATCCTTGCTACCCTGCATGGGCATCAAAGTTTTCAGCTTAGGTTCGCTAGGTGAATAGCCTGTGAAGGCAAAGGTGGTTGGATCATACCCCCATTTATCCAAATCACTTGATTCGGCTTTCACCCAGTCGTAAACCTCCTTATCCCTTTCTCTGTCTTTGTACTTACTTGCCAAGGGGACAAAGTGTTCCAAAAACAAATGC
>WBZZ01006185.1:52500-75000 GCA_019918135.1 Paulinella micropora
GTAGGTAGGTAGATAGATAGATAGATAGATAGATAGATAGATAGATAGATAGATAGATAGATAGATAGATAGATGTTTAATGTTTAGTCTATGGGCGTGGCATAGCTGTAAAAGCCATACGCCTCCTATACTACCCCCGGGCAGGAACTCTCAGCACTTCACACGCTGCACACGAACCATCCGCTCGGGTTGGTGCCCGTACCCAGTTCAAGCCGAAAGGTAGCCGAGCCCTTGAGCTGTACAGGAACAACCACTAAAAGACTCCCCCAGGGGAGTGTGCCATAAGGAGATGATGACACGAACAAGCCGAGGTCTCGGGAGTTCACGCTCGTTGTGAGTTACCTTCTGCAACCTCGACTTCATCAACCCTTTGCATCACGACCCTGGTCCCCGGACGAGAGTTGGTCGTCTGTTAGCCCTGTGCTGCGCGCGATCAACGGCGGACACAAAACCGTCGTTATAGGGGGTTTGGTTTCAGGCCGGAGCACTAAGCAGCTGGCCCCTTACATCCCCCCGGGATAGATAGATATAGATAGATAGATAGATAGATAGATAGATAGATAGATAGATAGATAGATAAATGAGATATCGACTAATGTCAGAAAAAAGGAGCTTCTGATTTCGTCAACCAAGGAAGTCTGTGGGTAAAGTATTAACCCGATGCCCAGCTAAGCCGTGATGTTTGCACGGAAGGGACTGATACAGGCGATACCAAATCTCCCTAGTACCAGGCGGGGCCAGGGCTCGTTCCATAAGCGCCCCTTGCAGAACGAGCTCCCACCTCCATTACAGAGGACCCAGTAAGCAGATGGAGTTTCGAGACTGTTCGACAGTCTAGTATAAACCGACAGAGCACTGTGGGTTTTATTCCGGGCTCAACAAGCGAGAAAGGGCACCCTGAGGGAACAGGATTGTGCTTCCCGTCGCTATTTCGGCATGTGACTTATAGGCGTATGGCTAGGCACACATAAGGCACCCCACCACGGGCCCAGCACACCCACACCATCCCCTAATTCTCTGTCTGTCGACAGATGGCACCCATTTCAAAAAATCAAGCCCAAGGGAGGGTCAGTGACACCTCAAGTGGCCTTGGTTCACTTCGTGGAGTAAGTGATGAGATCAACTGATGAGATATCGACTAATGTCAGAAAAAAGGAGCTTCTGATTTCGTCAACCAAGGAAGAGATAGATAGATAGATAGATAGATAGATAGATAGATAGATAGATAGATAGATAGATAGATAGATAGATAGATACGAGTAAGGTGACAGGACCGCTTGCGGCTTGCGTTTGCCGCTTCTCTCTCTCTCTCTCACCCTCCCCCCCCCCCCCCCCTCTCTCTCTCTCCTTCTCTCTCTCTCTCTCTCTCTCTCTCTCTCTCTGCGGGCTCTCGGTTGGCTTGTTGCTTCACACTTCTCTGCTGAGCACGTTTCACGTAGCCACGACAAATAGCGGACGCATAACCACCATCCTCAGACACTGAGCCCCACACCAGAACCCGCTAAACACCATTTCAAACTGCGTCACGCAGAGGTTGCCCGCCGTCGCGGGCTGAGTCAGTTGTTTGCTGCACCGTCTGCTGTGGATGTGATGTGCTGTGCAGCTGTGGGCGCTATATCCCCCCTAGTGAGTGCTGACATGGTGCTGCTGGGCCGATCCGATCTGCCGACAGCAGCCGACAGCCATTGACTCGTGGCGCTCCGTGCACTATGCAGCCACCAGCGTGGGGTCTGCCGGCTGCCAAAGTTTCTCTTCAGTCGGCAACGTCCCTACACGTTGAATGTATAAACTTCCCTTGGCCGTCAACCAAGTTGAGCGGCCACACAAGGCCTCAAGCACTTCTTTTCAGACTGAGCTAACTTCACTTTACCACAGGTAACTGTCACAATTAATCTTGGAGTCCCATGGAGCAAATGTGACTTGGATGCGAATCATGGTCATTGAACGGACATTCAATCATTATACCGTGACGCCTGTGTTCGGCTTCTCCAGCTCAAGCCAGTTCGACTTTTTCACACAACTGCTCGTCAGTCTTCCGGCCCATTCAAAGCAAACATGGCCAGCAACCTGGGCCTGAGTGCAGGCACGCATGCTGCCTTAGTGAAGCACGTCACGAGCCTACTAGAGGGGATCTCAGTCACTGATTAGTCTTATTATAAAAGAATTTAGTCTTTCAACTTGCAAGGCCGCTTTCCTCGGCTTGCACTTAAGGCTTAAGTCACGGTTTTCAACTTTTTTTTTTTTTTTTTTTTTTTTTTTTTGTTTTTTTTTTTTGTTTGTTTATATACGTGTTTATATATGTATATATTAATATATATAATTTTTTATTTAAGTATCTATTTTATTTTTTGAATTTTAAATATTACAATAATATTGCTATCGACCGTGACATTCAAGATAAAAAGTTTGAAGATGATGAGTACTTACCTAATCTTGCAAAGGGGTTAGCACCTTGTCACTCGTGGTCTGGTAAACCCCTGTTATTAAATAATTATTTCTGAAAGAATGCAACGGTAAATATTAATACTAACGGCCCTCAGTAACTCTGAGTGACGGTCGTCGCCGTACTCGTATTTAATGTCAAGTAGTAAACAATACTTCAAGTTGGGCCATTTGCCAACGGTGCCTTACACTGCGTAAGATTTCGAGTGAGTTCAAGTTGGGCCATTCGCTAACATTGTAACCCGGCGGGCCGCCCCCACTCGTCGCCAGATATTACCCTGCTACTACGTGACACGCTATCATGAAGTGGTAAACTTCATGTTTTCGAGTAATATTAATATAAATTTCCGCAAACCTGAATAAAGTCGTTGCCCACAAGTTACTCATACGCTCGGCTATATTACTCGAAACCACTTAGCAGAGGCACTTCCCCAACTCCGCGTGAAACAGATATCCGTTACCGTTACCACATACTACCTGAATAAAATACTTACCACTTCCCTGATTTCTCACAGAGCAGTTACACATAGTACCGTTACTACATATCAAGTTACTGAATAGCTTGAAATACTTCAAGTACACGGCGGCACTGAGAGTCCCCGATTTCCCCCAAAGCCGTTACTAATATTACAGTTACTCCATATTACTGAATAAAATACTCACCACTTCCCCGATTGCACACAACTCAAGCCGGCACCTAGTCATTCATCGTCCTCCCGACCTAGTGTTGGTCCGAACTATACTATCCAGGTGTGTTGTATGTCGATGACCCTTCCCCGTCGTCGGTCGCGGATAACCTATAACTGCACTAACTGTGACGATACTGCATGAAGACTGAGGAATACATAAAGTAGGGACTTCTTAATCTCCAGACAAAAAAGGACGAGACGAGTGGGGGGTTGTTTCTAAGGTCCCAACCCCCCCCTCGTTTTGAATTTCCCTATCGCAGGCCATTTTTTACAAAGTCGGTCGTATTAAGAGAGTTTATCGTTTTTGCCAAAAATGTGATATGTAAAAAATAATACAGTGGTACAAGTTGTGGATGTAAGACTGTACTCCCGAATACATTCTTACACGTGAAGTTGGCTGCCACCCCCCTAAATACCTTTTTTGATATTCGGCAAAATTTCTACAAATCAAAAATAATCTTTTTCTTTTTGTGTCGTTTGGTTTCAATTATGTTTTCTATTTATACACATATATACTATTTATAAAAAACAATGAATTGCGAATTCTGCGACAAGAAAGGATACCGACGTGTTTCATTACGAGGTAGCACATCCATCATATGTAATGATTGTTTACAGCTATGTAGAAATTGTAAAGTTGTAAGAACTCCTGAAAATTCTTATGCTAATATAAAATAATGTAAGGAATGTTGTAAAAAATACCAGAATGAATATGCGAAAACACACAAACAAATATTAACTCCTGAACAAAAAGCTTACAAAAACGAATACAACAAAGAAAGAGGTAAAGAAAAAATCAAATGCCCACAATGCGATAAAGAACTAAGCAGAGGATATTTGAGTTCACATATCAAAGAAATACACGAAAATAAGAAAAAGGTATTAAGCGAAGAAGCAAAACAAAAGAAACGAGAAGCAGCGAGAACGCGAGGAGCAGAAAAAGTCAAATGTCCCAAATGTGATAAAGAATTAAGACGAGATGGACTGGCCGAACACACTGAAATACACGAGAACCCACTCAAACAATGTAAAAGTAAATTTAAAAAATACATAAAATGGGTAAACGAAACCAACCCAGATTTAAAACAAGAGCAAAAGGAAGCATTAAAACATTTGATATCCGCATGGAATAAAAATAACAAAACTGTTCAAGATTTATTTGATATGAAAGAGCATCATTCGTATATAAATGGAGCATCGTTAAATGAAGAATTGTGGAAAGACTACATAGAAAATATACTACATTACCGCGTAAGTTTGATGAAATATTTACACAAACATAATAAACCATATAGCACCCAATTAAATAATTATTTACATTTATAAAAATAATATTACATATATATAAGACATGCCACGACCAAAGATATATGAAGGAGACGAAAGGAGAAAAAGGAATAATGAGAAAGCTCTCGCATACTATTACCGCAATAAAGATAGATTAAACGAAGAACGGCGAGCCAAAGCACAGAAGTTAATACAATATACACAAGATATACAAGAAGACAAAAAGAAGATACAGGAGTTAGAAGAGCGACTGAGTAAGTCAAATTAATCAATAATTTTTTTTGGTAAACATTTTACATCTAAACAAATAATGTATATATATGTAAAGCATTAATTAATTATTTTTCAAAAAATTTATCCTGCCTATCTATATACAATGGACCAATACCAACCAGAACTATTTCCGCTCTACCAAATTGAGCGACGAGGAGACTACATCAGGCCTAGAGGCAAAAGAAGATGGTATCGCATTACCACTCCAACCGCACTACGGATTATAAACAGATTAACAGGTGGCCGCCCCGAACTCGTCGGCAGGCAAGGCTCACTCATTATACCATATGCTCCAGGATGGGAAGCTCGTCTCCAAGAGCTAAACCCAAATACAAGCTATCTCGTTCATCTGGATTATGAAGGATATCATGGACCAGTCAGAGGAATATACAGAGCTAACGAATTAAAGCGGTCAATTAATGCGGTTAGAAACTTTGTGGAACGACAAGCAAGGTTTTACGAACAAAGAGAAGACAAAGACCTTAAAGTCATTACAATTGACCAAGTTAATCCGCAAAATAATGCTGTTATACCAATGGCTCAGGGTGAAATAAACTGTGTGCTAGAATGTATTATGAAAGACTTTCCAAACCCAAACAATAGAAAACGAAAACGAGACAGTGTGATACTAGAAAGATTTAAGGATATCAAATATGCCACAGCAAAGGACATTGACGAAATGGAAGACTTCATCCGATGTAGGATTTATGTATTTGATGGTATGAATATATTATGGCGAGCATCTACTAAGGAATACCCAAAACAGATAATAATCAGATGCGACGATTATCATGCCACATTAATACAAGGAAAACAAAAAGACGTTTGTATCCAACAGATTAAATCTATTGAACTATTATACGACATTAACGAAAACATACCAGAGCCACGACCCCAATATGCTACTAACCACGAAGCAAGTAATGTGAAACTATCTACGAACCAATACGAGAACAAATGGGTATCGCAGGAAGAACTCAACAATATACAAACCAAACTTGAATTAAAACATAAGGAGTGCTACTCAATGACAGACCAATCTGGAAACCTTGTAGGAATAGTAGATAAAGAAAACAAACTAAACTACAAATGCTTAGACCGTTTCAAACACGCATCATTCGTTCCTAAAGATACTCCCGCTTGGTCATTGCCATCATACTTCAAACAATTATTTATATACACTCTCATAGAAAAACATAAGCCTAAGTTCCATACACAAATTACGGAACCCAACATACTAAGGCACGTGAAATCTGGTCAAATACCATTTCATCATATCTTTAAACATCACGCCAAGAACCCCAGCAAGATACACCAGATTGATATGGTCAAAGCATATACAAATGCTTCGTTAGGTAATATGGGCGAAATGTCGTCATACTTCAATGAATATCCAACGGCGCCTCGCAACATACTTAACATCAATCAAGACCTCACCCTAGAATACTACAATAAGATAAAGCCTCTACATGGTTATGCGGTATTTGATTATGACCAAAAGCACCTTACCGTGCCAACCTTCTTCAACGGCTACACCACAAAAGGAACCCAATGCCAACCAATCCCCGCATTGTTATATATGTTTGACCAAGGAG
Organism: Paulinella micropora; assembly: GCA_019918135.1. Classification (NCBI taxonomy): domain Eukaryota; phylum Cercozoa; class Imbricatea; order Euglyphida; family Paulinellidae; genus Paulinella; species Paulinella micropora. The sequence continues at coordinate 58,787 of WBZZ01006185.1, forward strand.
TTAAGATATTTATTAAGAGAATCTACGTAGCAGACAACCACTTCAATCCTTTCAAAACTTTCACAGAACACATATTAGATATGGAAGAGTATTACTGCGATAAGCCTGGATACGAACAAAACACCTTAGCCAAAGCAACTAACTTACTGGTAGGTTCTCTCAATACTAACATACACAGAACTCAGCAAGTGTCTACCATTTCCAAATCATACAACGAGCGAATACATTTTATGATGAAAGAAAAAGGGTATAGGTTATTGTTCCTGAAACGAGTTCCATACGACAAGACCAAATACGCCGAAATGAAGGACGACCTGCTACCAGAGCGAATGATTTACACATACCAAGACACAAACCCAACAGACAACATATTTCAAATGTCTCATTTAACTGGTTATGTGCTAGCATACCAAAAGATAGTTCTTCACAACCAAATGTTAAAGCTTGTAAATAGTGGGCGAACTTTACTATATTCTAATACAGACAGTATCGCATACGAAGGCGAATATATGAAAATAGGAAAGGAATTTCGCCCCGAGGTTTTAGAACAGGATGAGTTCATAGCCCCACAACTTAATATGACTTGTTTCGTTTCCTACATAAATGGCGAACCGCAGATAACATACCAGCGACATAGCGGTTTCAAAGACCTACTACCATTACAAAAATTTTTAGTAACGCCACATAAACAATATCCAGAGTTCTCCGCCTTTGAAGATACAGAGCTTCCTGACTATAGCACCAAAGACGAATACAAACCTTTACCAGAACAAGAATTATTGCTCATTCACGGCAAAGCTGGAACGGGTAAATCTGAAATGATTAAATACCTAACTGGTCAGCCATCAAAATACACTAACACACATTTCAAAGACAAAAAGACTTTATCAACCGCTATGACACACAATGCCCGCCAAGTTATTAATTCTGAATATACACTCCAAAAAATACTAACAATGCTATATCACAGACTTCCGCTACCGATACCAGTCGGCGAAGAAGCCATTAATCACAGAATAACCATTGATGAAGTTTCTATGCTTACTTCTAAGAATTTAGAAAATCTGGACCATATGCTCAGAAAATACACCAGAATCAACAGACCATTCGGCGGTGTATCTATCGTCTTATTCGGCTACTTAGCTCAGCTTCCTTGCCCAGACCCAACATCCGAACCATTCCACAAGTCAAAAACGTTCAAGCTATTTACAAAAATAAATCTTGATACAAATTACAGACAGGCCAAAGACCTAGTTCTACAATCTATCTTAAATAAGGTAGAAGACTATTACAAGGTCGGAGGCAATGAGCTCAGCCAGCATAAAGCAAAAGACTGCCTACCTAATATACTAACACTTGAAGAATTAGATGCTCTCAATAAGCAAGTTAAGCCGCACCCTAAGCCGACCGACACAAACCCGCCTTTAATATTACACCACTCTAACAACAATGTTCATGAAAGCAATAACAAAATGCTACAAAATAAACCTCTTAAAACAGGTCATCAGGTTGTGTTTCGTTGTAATACAATTTCAAAAAATGTTCATAACGGCGATATTCACACTATTACTAGGGATACCAAAGAACATATATTCATTACGATTGACAATATTGAGCAGAAATTTGATAGAAAAAAAACGATACCAGACAAGAAACCGTATGCTGACATCCAGCCGACATTCTCATCCACCATCCACTGCTCACAAGGCCGAATGACACCAGTGTGGATAAATATAGACAACGTGTCAATGAATTTGTTATATGTTGCTTTAAGTCGTGCCACGTGCTTGAACGATATTGGACTATCAAATGAATTATGAACAGGTAAACTTTATAGATATATTTTTTTGGCTCCTTTACCTTTGAAGCTCCTAATCGTATGAACGCCCCTTGTCGGCTTCACTAACTTAGTATTTACCGCCGTCGCCCCTAGTAATGAAACGGGGTCGAATGCGGTTCGGTAGTTCGTGGTCAGCCTCGCTGTCTTCGCCCTCTTTCCTTTCGGGTTTACTTTCACAGCCACTCTATCAATCACTCCTTCAATGAGGTCCTTCGTGCTACTGCCTTTGTTGTATGTGGTCGCCCTTACCCCCGTCTGTCGGCTTAAGTCTTTCGCAATCGTTCCTCCAAGGCTATGACCCGTCAGCTCTACGTTATCCTTACCATATTTCTTTATGACTTCGTCAACCAGCTTCTGCTCTTCTTTATATCTCGGAGTTCTTTTTAATACTCCCTTTACTAAGGCGACGTCAGTTAGCAAGTCCCTCTTATCCGCGCTTCCTCTGAATGCGACAATAGCTTTACCATCTTTCTCGTACACGGTCGATTTCTCTTTGCTTGAGACAGGCTTCCATCCGTCAGCCCCTTTTCGTTCTGACCGCGACAAATAGACATCCTCAGACAACTCAGCGCTGCCGCCCTTCTGCTTTCTGTATGCCTTACCAGCTTTTTTCAACGCCTGCCCGTAGCTTATACCATGTTTGGCAGAGTAAGCTTTTACAAAGACAATCCACTCGGACATACCTCCTATATCATTTATTTAATTTTTTTCCTTCCTACTATATACACTCTACTATGTCTACCCTTACTAGACTATGTGAGAAGTTCCAAAAACTTTCCATCGAAGGCGAAAGAGAATCCTTCTCGCTGGAAGGTCCAAAAGGTAATCCACGACGAAATAAAAGCGATTGAAGAAATGAGAAATGCTCAACCCAAAGACGTGTTCCACTTTGGTAAATACAAAGGCAAAAAAATAGAAGACATCGCCAAGATTGATAAGCCATATATTGAATGGTTAGTCCGTCAGCCGTGGTGTAGCAATAAAGACGAATTGAAAAAGTATTTACCGTAGGAGATACATTTTTCCTCTAACATTAATTTCTTTTTTTATTATTCGCAGTATTGCTTTCTGTTTGTGGAATTCGCTAAACTTAGTGAAATGCGGTTCTTTCAATAAGCCGTCTGCGACTTCTACTTCTCTATTAACTTCCAGGTATTGTTAAAGGATGTCTTTGAATTGTATGAGGTCAAAGTGGTGATCGACGTGGACATCAACCCGCTCGTATATATCTCCACTTATTTCGCACAAGTAGCGGGGTTCCACGAATACATCAATAGCCACGCGGTCTAGATATTCTTGTATTTGTGGTCTTATCGTATTCCTGCTCGCATCTTTTATCACTCTCGCCATTTTTTTTTGTCTCGCTAAGACCTATGAGGTCAACGCAGCAATTCCACGAAAACGGTTTACCATCCGAACGAAAGTGTTTGCTTCCGGTCGTCAAATTACTTTCAACATCGATGATGCCATCTTTTATGCCTGGATGATGGGTTATAAGGTCTCGCACGAAATCGCTATCTTCTGAGTTAAGTACTTCTCCATCAGCATACTTGTTTATAAGTATTCTTATGTACGATTTGATAGACGCTTTTGTTAGAAACCGCAGCCCTCCAATACGGTATAACTTACGATGGTAAAACATATTACTATATTATTATATTAGAAAAATTATTACAAAATTAATTAAATATCCACATCACTGATCTTCTAAGAAATTAACGATAACACTCACATTTCCTCCATTATTAACAGTCGCGACAGACTTTTGTAAAAATGTTAGATTTTCGCCAGGAGAAAGTTGTATGTCGTAATCTCGCAGGTCAACAAGTTGGCTAGAAGTAGCATTAACATACAGTTTAAGAATGACGTCTGTTATAGTGGCACCACCGAGGGCAGTCGCAGCGATGTCCTTTGATACGATTGAAGTCGTGGCATCAATATCAGCAAAGTTCTGACCCGTAAGTGCTCCAGTTGTTTTCACAATTCGCACTATGTTAACTTTAACATCTTCGTTTGATATGCTCACAAGAGATGGGTAAACGATTGAATAATTTGTCGCACCGCCATTAAAAGTTGTTTTATTTTTTATACTGAGAATTGGGCTTTCAGTCGTGCTCGCTGGCTCACTTCCTTCCGCTTCGTTTGATATGCTTGAATTAATCGTGTTGGGTCCCTCAATAAACATACTACAACTCGCCGTTTTCAAACTTTGTATTCCAGTTCCACCATTATTAAATAGTCGTGCCACAAATGGGAGAGTTGTATTCCGCAGACTGACACCAGTGTTGGCATTAGCATACTTAATCATATGGACTAGCTGGAATTCGCCTGTATTTGGGTTCTCAATTGAAAACTTAATAGCGCCAAATCCTAAATACTGGAATTGAATTTGAAACACATTTCCATTTGACCATACTATATTAGGCATATCTCCACTTCCATTACACGGGTCATTCCAGACCGCTTGTGGAAATAAGGTAGGCACTCCTGCTTTGGTATGGAGAATATTCATACCATCATTTTTGGTCTTGTAAAAATAGAAACCATTATCTAATACGCTATCACCAATGCCAATAAATGAATAATAATCTTTAGTTTCATCAGTATTCCATAAGGCAGTGAAGCGACACATGACACCCATACCTGTTCTGTATTTTATTCTTTTTTTGCTAACCATAATGGCATCAGCGGTAGTTTTTGCGTCTGTTTTTAATTTAGCCATATTCTCATTAAATGCTACTGTCGCATTAGTTTGAGTTAATGTCCATATCCGTGTATTAACTGTGTACGGAAAGATTTCCTGTAATACTGGAGTTAGTGAGCTGGTTAATGCTTCACCGAAGGCGGTTTTCATATTATTTGTTTCAATGTGTCCGTCATACCCGACCCTTAGGTTTATAAAGTCGCCGTCAGGATTGTGTGCTAATAAACTTGTTTTAATTATTCCATTTGTTTCACACTTAACATTAACAAAATTATTAGCTCCATCTTGAGCTATCAAATTTCTCTGATGAGAGGACATCGTATATTATTGTATGAAAAAAATAAATAAAATATCAAAAATTAAAAATCTTAAGACATCATAATTTCAATTCCTTTAACGACAATAGTCCTCTGAAGAATAGCGTAAGTATAATAATTCAATTGCGCCGCCCCATTCGCGCTCCATTCATACCGCCGTTCAGTGTCCAAAGACAGACCCGACACTTCATACCCCTCTTCTTCTCTCTTGTCATAAAGAGGGCGGTTGTGGTCCCAGAAATCAACATGGAACCAGTTATACTTATACACATTAGTATTCAAAACGGCAGAACCCTTAAGTTTTTCCTTCAAAAGCATATAGTCTTCATCGCGGGAACAAGTGAAATCAAACTGCTGAATTCTATTACTATCCAAAGTAGTGTAATAAGAAGTAATCTTAGCCTGTGCTCGGTTATCGCAATCAAATGCGGTATTCGAACTTTCCGTATTATTAAACCCGCTAGTGTAAATTCGGCGTATTCTCTCACCCTGAGAGCGGTTCATCTTCAAAACAAATGACTGACTGCCAGCTGGAAGATTGGTTTTCCAAGAGATAGGGTATTCAGTCTTGAATGAAAAGCGTTCACCCGCAATCTTTTGCTGAACACCCACGATAACATTCGGGTCGGTTTCAACAGCGAGAAAGAGGTTGAGGTTAGTGATATTTGCGGCTTGTGGAGCCATCGTTGCTCCTGCTCCAACACTAAGGGCGTCAGTTCCATAAAACAAGGTTTTGTTCGTGCCCTCCCACACAATCCTCAAATCAAGAATTTCATTAAAGCCAATAGTCTTATCAATTTCAAAAATAGTTCCAAAAAGCATACCGAGAGGAATAGACACATTGATAACGGGAGTAGCGGCGTTATCGGTTCCTCCTTCAAAATACTTAGCATCCTCATAAGCAACATCGACAAAGCTAGCCGCACCAGTTCCATTCGCAATAAGAGCATCATCATTACGGCGGGCTGAGATAGAAGGCTGTTGAAAGGTATTATTAACCTCTCCCTTCAATGTAGTAGTCAAAGCACGAAGGTTATCTTTGACAGTGTTAATTTTTCCTTCAAGGTCGGTAATTGCGGCATTAACAGCAGCATCAGTATAAGTATTTCCACCTGCTGTTGCGATAGCAGTGTGCGGCAACATTTCCAACTGCTGCGATGGTATTACTCAAAGCATACAAATCATCATAACCAGTAGAAGGAACGGCGACAGTAGTTGGGGCATTACACTTTTGAAGCAAAGAACCATAACCAGACCCTGCCCCGTGGTTTTCCAGAGCCATAAATCTTTCATAGGAAATCTCAGGCTTCCAAATCATCTTAGTGTAATTTCCAACATTTTGAAGATTACACAGATACTGACCGCTTCTGCTTCGCAGTTCAATCGTCTTAATCATCGGCAGGCAGTCCATAGGAATTCGGTTGTATCTTCCAGCATTACCAGCAGCATCTGGCGTGTAGGTAAATCGCAACACAGACCTCGCAAGGTTCAAAGGACGAGTAGGAATTTCAAAAGTTGACTCAATTCCTCCCACGGTTGTAATCGGCACAGTCGCAAGACTTTCGCGAGCAGTAAGTTTGTTAAGCGAATACTTTCCGCGAATGAGCTCGCTCTGGCTGTGTGTAAGTTCTCCTCCATATTGGACAGGCATTTTTGTAAGTGCTTTTTCAAAAGGTTGTATATCTTGTAAATAGAAAAAAAATAAATAATTAAATTAACGAGATTTCAACAAATTAAAAAATGATAAAAATAAATTAAAATAATTCGTCTCACGGTAAATCAACAATGTCATTACAATGCCGAGCCCGTTAAGGTTTATTGGTTGGTCGTTTTCGTCAGTTAAGTAAAACCTAAATACATTGTTTGAATTGGCGGACAGTCTTTTGCCATACTCCGACCCGCTTCCGTCGTAGATGACAGAGCCGAACGGTATTTCATTCGCTGTGTATATTTCTTGAAGCACGTGGTTGTCGCCTTCGCCTACTAAATCCGACTGTAGATACAATGTTTTTTCGCCCGTCAAGATTATGACATTTGACGACCTCAGTGTATTATTAGTGAAGAAATAAGTAGAAGACCGCTCAAACCCCATAATTTCGTGGATACGAGTTTCGTCATCAAATACAAACCGCGGCTGAATACCTAGGTTGTCTGCCACAGTAAATAATAGCTTACCGTCTTCTGGGTCAGTGTTGGTGTTGTTGCTTGTTATTGTGTACACGTAGTTGTTTGGACTGTCCGCGGTTAGCACTTCGGCCAGCTTATTTTTTAAGTTGTTCATCGTATAGTTGCCCTCGGGTATCGTAATGACCGCCTCGTTGCCGTTTTCGCTCAGAGTAAAAGTGTTGTAAGGACTTGCCACAGAGTAGTAATACGACTTCGGCACATAGATATGTAAAATTTTACAATGTGTCGGGTTGTCCAGCCCTCTTAAATCCAAAGAGTGTGTAAAGTCGCTGTCTGTGCCATTTATCCTATTTTTACTGTTTATGTAATAGATACCGCTACTTCGTCCTCCCTTATACTTCATCAAAACTATATATAGAGAAATATGTTTTTGTTTTTAATTACTTCAAACCACTTGGGGCAAATGTATGTATCAAAGCCGTAGCCGTTCTGCGATTTCAATTCCTCCGCCTCCTTCTCTTTCAAATCAGTCCAACCGCTAGCGAATTTAAAACGTGTTCCTTTTGCCCGCTCTAAAAGAAACCGCATACTGTGCCATCCGCAGGTATCAGAGGTGTCGCTCTGTTGTTTTACTTGATTAACCTTCATTAATAAATAACTATCAGGACGGCTTTTATCTAACAGCTGTTTCATTTGTTGCTGGAAAAGTTCAGTCGGCTCATATTCTGCTAGCGGGTCATAAACTTCAACAGCCCTGTCTCCATTCAAAGAAATCCGAACTGCTATCCAGTGCGAGCCTCCTTGATTATGGCGGTCTAAATTCATTATGAAACCGTATCGCTTTCTGCTTCCTGGGTTCAAAGTGTTGAGCTGGTCGCTGGGAACCGTGCCGAGAAACCACTTATGTTTTTTCATAATCTCATTTATTTCGTGCGTCATTAAGCCTTTGCCCTCTCCATCTTGCGGAGTGGCATCTTCTAAAGGCGGTGGTTGTGTGTCTGTTGTGGGTTGTGTATCTGGGGGTGGTTGTGTGTCTGGTGTTGCTGGTGCTCGTCCCTGTGTCAGCTCAAATATAAGCTGTTTAGCCTCGGGGGAATTAGGTGTTTGTTGTTGTTGTTGTTGTAGAGGTGTCTGGGGTGTCGTTGGTGGTTGTTTTGTCTGCGGTGTTGTCTTTTGTTTTACAAGTTTATCTAGTGTGTCCCATCCATCCTCAGGAGAAGTTATTTTTTCTGTAAATTTTTGAGTGTACAACCATTGTTTCAATGTCTCTGAATAATTTTTCTTTTTGCCTTTTGGTTTTACAATTTTAATATCAATACCTGCTTTTATGAGACTGGATACTACGACGTGATGTTTAGGTTTTCCAGTATTTTTTCGTTGTAATCTCATACCATCTGTAAACATAGCATCAATAATTCTTTTTCTCTTTTCGTCTTTCAAATCTTTTGCTTGCTTGTTTACTTCATCAGTTATATCGGTTATTCCGCTTGGAGATGATTTTGGAGTGTGTTTTTTTGGCGTTTTTTCTTCAATAGGTGCTGTTAATAGTCCTTGCTTAGTTCTCCGTAATTCATCAATAAGTCGTTGCTCTTTCCTGAGTTCGCGGTTCTTTTCATCCTGTCTTTCTTGTATGTCGGCTAATTCTTTGCGGTGTTGCCTCTTCCTTTCCTGGTCTTTTTCTTCAACGTCCGCTTTCTCCTTCTTGTCTATGGCTTCTATCTTTTCATATTTCTCCTGCTTGAGTTTATCTAAGTGGTCTTGAATAGCCATTCTTGTGTTCTGTTCAATCTCCGACAGGCTTTGAACTTTTTTCAGGTTGCTCTTGTCTTTATGGGTCGGCCACGGTTTATTTGATTTTGTTTTATTCAAGTATTTCATAAATAGCTTAACAATTTGAAGCGTTGATAAGTCATTTGTTTTCTTTCCGAAGTTTAGATATGCTCGTTTGCCTTTTACTTTGATATATGGCCGACCATCCTTCGTTCTGTATATCCTCGGTGGTCGTTGTTTAGGTTTCTTTCTCATACCTCCAGTTTTAGTTTTCATATATATATTAATGTAAAAAAAATAATAGAAAGTTTAGTTTAATATTATCTGTGGGGTTTAAAATTTAAGTGCTCCACGACCGCGTTGCTTTCCGTATCCCATATCGCTCGCAACCTTTTGAACTTTGCCAGCATAAGGAACGCCAACTCTATCCAAAGCTCCAGCGAAGCGAGAGATTGTTTTGTCCTTTTTCAAATAGTTATTAATATTCCTAAATGTATTGCCAACCTTTTCCCAGTTTATTTTACCTCCCTTCTGCCCAGAACCCTTTTGTTTCTTGCGACCAGTTTTCTTTTTTCCGCCCGCCATTGTGCTTGAGTTTCTTTTTATTTTTCCGACTGTTGGAATGACTTGAACCCTCGTTGTTTTCACGACCATTATAATATATGGAAAAAAAATAATCAATAATAAATTACAAAAATCGTTTATTAAAATTTTGCCGTAGTTCATCAGAAACCGCATCAACATACAAAAAGTTAAACCTCTCTTTCGTCGCCTCGTGATATTTTTCAATGAAGTAGTCGAGGTCGTAGCCGAGGTCCAGATGTTTGTATACGAGTTCTATTTTATCGACACTTTGACCAGGAAAAATAAGAAGGTAGTCTAGCTGTTTAATCGCCTCAGGTCGTAAGTCGTTAAGATACTGAGAGCTCATAATCACTTTTGACTTGTAGTGGCGGTTTTTCTTTAACAGGTCGCTAACTGACTTATCCCTCAAGCCTGAGCCGAGGTCGTCAAGAACAAGCACGACTTCGGGAGTTTGATACTTAGACGGTCTCTCAGCGGGGGCTTCTGGTTTCTTCTTTTTCGTCCTCTTTACCAAAGTATAAAAACTTCGGCTTCGGTTCTTCTTTACCATCCTGTACAATCTCTCCTTCTTCTTGCTCTTCGTCCGGCTTATTGAGCTTGTCTAACTTGTAATCAATCACACTGTAGCCGTCCGCTTTCAAATATGTATATATCGCCATCGGGTTTCCATTTTTCTTGAAGTGCTTAACCATTTCTTTGTAGATGTGGTCCTTGTGTATTGTGCTGGCTATAATAACAATGCGGGTCTTTTTGTCCTTCGTTCGTTTCAGGATTTCGAACATCTTACCGCTCTTCTTGCGAGCGAGAAGAAAAATATTGGCATACGGTTCATCAAATAACTTATATCCTTTTGCCAACTTGTCTCCATCTCTGTTTTGTCTTACTGGTTTTACCTTTACATTATTGATTTTCTCCATCACTCTATATTTTGTCAACCGAGAAATTCTAAACAAATAACAATTCTTCCAGCTAGTTGGTCAGTCTCAATATTACCGCTGTCCGTTTTAAGTACTTTAAAAGTGTACTGTCCGTCGGTCCATCCGATATTTCCAAGATTATAACCGAGATTTGAAATGTTTGCCGTGGTGCTGTCTGCGAATGTACCAATAATTCCAATGCGGTCCATATAAAGGATTTTTGTTTTCGTTTCGTTCAAATCGTTCATATAGTGAATAAACTTAACATTCATTCTAGTCGGTGTAAAGTTCATTTGAATGTTTTTGTCGAATGTCTTGCTACCATTAACCCCGCCAACAAAATCATTACTTAGAAAAATAATCTTTTGGTATTTATAGTCCGTCATCGTGATGCCCTCTATACTAATCTTTATAAACTTTTTATTAATTAATATTTCCGCTCGGACCGCCTGCGACTTCTATTCGAGATACAGCAATAAAAAAATGAAAGTTGTGTGTGGTGTATTCAAAAAGGATGTGTGTATAAGCCGATGAGCGATTGGTGTATTAGTTTTGATGAAGCCCTGCCGCTAATCTGTGCGGGTGATAGCTCTTGGTATAAAATCTATTCGTTTGAATGTTAACCCCGGGTTCATTTCTTTGAACTAGAAGGCGATGGAAGACATATTCCGATGAGTAGTGTTAAAATTCCGACGTACGTGTTGGCGACCTCGCACGGGATGTTCTTTTCAGACAACCTCACGATACAAAGGGTTATGATGGCGATAATGATACCCATTTGAAATAAGTACTTGATAAGTCTGCTGTCAGTTTTTCGCTTTGTCATACAGCAGTCCCAGTTGTCTTCGTATTCGTGGTCTAATTTTTTTTCTTCCTGCTTAATTTGGACATCAATCACACGGTTTTTGAGTTCGGGTGTGAGTTCGCCATCTACTTCTATGACTGGCGGTGGGTGTAATCTAGGGGGCATTTGGAGGGAAAATGACTGCTCGGATTTCTGCTAATTGGTTCGCTTGGTCTTGTAATATATTAAGTAAAAGTTTATTTTCTTTTTCTAAATTAACTACCTTTTCTGATAATTGTTGAACCGCCTTAATTAATGGTGCTATAAACTCAGTATAGCCAATCCCATAACCAACCTCGCCACTATCAACACATTTAACATCTTCTGGATTAATACTTTTACCTTTCAATTCGTATTCCGCTCTTTGCTTCTCGCATGGAACCATAATTTTTTCTTTTATAAAACCGCCAAAATCTAGCATATCCATTTCTTGTAATATGTCCTCTAATTCCTGTGCTATCAAACCCGTTCTCTGTTTCTTGTTGTCGTCAATCATACGATAGCAGACTGGATTTAAGTTATTAATAAAATCTAAGCCTAAACATTCCTTTATGTCTTCTTTTTTTCGTCTGTCTGAATATTGAATTGGATTAGACGATACCCATAACTGCCCGTCGCTTGCTCTTAAAGACATTAAAACAGCATTACGATTTTCCCATATAAAACCTTCCGTTGAACCCGTGCTACATCTAAATCTTAAAGCATAACTGGTTATACCTCCGCTTACCCCTCCTGCTAGTGCTGTTCCTCCTGCCAAACTTTTACCAGCCCCAGATTGGCTCATATAAATCCCCCAGTCTGAATTTGCTGTCTCCCACATAAATATTCCTCTCGCATTCGTCCCGTCTGTTGCTCCTTGTATTCCTATCTTTGCTCCGCTGGTTAATGTTGTGGTTGTTAGCACTCCCGTGTATATAATCCCCGCATTTGCTGTTATTGACTTTGAAGCCGTAATTGTTGTGCTGTTAATTCTGAACAATTCGGTTGTATTAGCCTCGTAAAATACATGACTATTGCCTGTGGGAGCATTATAAATAAGTAAAGCATTACCAGTTCCGAAGCCTTGGAACTCCGTTGTAGAATTTGTATCGTAATCATATATAACCAATTTATTAACGGTAGCATTCTTTCTATCTATACATAATTTTTTGTTCGCTGCGACTATCACATCTCCAGTATTGCTTATGTTCATCGCCTCCGACCATGTTATATTGCTCCCCGCCGTTATTCCTGATTTATATTGAAAAGTCAAATTAGTGCCTTTATTTATCATAAAATTTGAAGTAGCAGAACTTGATTTCCAGTTCGCGCCATCATAATAAGCATCAAAAACTAAGTTTATATTGCCATGCGACCAGTTTAGTTGTTGAAAAAGTGGATAGACGTCGGCCGTTGTTATCGCCTGTATGTGCGGGCCTGTTATAGCACTATCCGTTCCATATATTTCTAATCCTCGATTGCTCCCTATTCCTTTTGTTCCTGTGCCGATCAATAATGTTCTTATATTTTTTATATCGCTTGAATTGCTTATAAAATCAAAGGATAGGTTGTTGAGCTGTAATTGAGACCTACCAGCGGATTGGTCTGTGTTTCCTACTACATTAGTCAAAAATACTATGTATCTCGCATTTATTGGCGCAGTTGGCGTGAATGTTTGCTGTTGAGCATATCCGCCCCAGTTATTGCCTGCTCTGCTATCCCATAAAGTGTAAGTTATATTATCAGTTGATGTGCCGACATACCAAGTAGTAGGTCCGTTAGTAGTGTATGTACCGCCCGAGCATCTCACATAATATTTGTATATCGTATGAGTGGCATTAAGGTCGAGTTTGATATACTCGCCGTTGTATGGAGTTCCTGAAAATGTATAAGAATTCGCTCCAGAATAAATACCAGTTGTGCCATTATAAGATGCGGTTGGTACCCAGTTGAAACTACTATTATTATCAAAAGCATAATATGCGGTGCTATTCGTAGAAGAAGCTGATACAACATAAGGGGAGGGTGAATTGTTGGAAACCATAACTGGTTGAGCGGAATAATACGTCATAGTATTCGCCATTGAAATATCGCCCGACATCGTCCCGCCCGTCAAAGCAAGGAAAGCCAGCGACCCTGTTGAATTTACCCAGTTTGAGCCGTTGTATGTTAATAATTGACCATTCGCGGGGGTTGTAATAATAACATCGCTTAAAGCATCTATTGACTTAGTTCCTAACCGTGTGTCAAAGTCCGTATTCGCCCTCGCGGTGGTATAGTATAAATTGGTTCCCTCTGCTAAGTTGGTGGTGCTCTTGGTAGCTAATTGTGTGTCAAACCTCGCATTGGTGTAATATAAATTTGTTCCTTCTGCTAAATTGGTCGTTGATTTAGTTCCTAGCCGTGTGTCAAAATCCGTATTCGCTCTGGCTGTTGTATAGTATAGGTTCGTTCCCTCGGCTAAGTTTGTCGTTGATTTAGTCGCTAGCCTTGTGTCAAAGTTTGAATTATCTCGTGCGGTCGTGTAATATAAATTAGTTCCTTCTGCTAAGTTTGTAGTTGATTTAGTGGCTAGTTGAGTGTCAAACCTCGCATTAGTATAGTATAAGTTTGTTCCTTCGGCTAAGTTGGTAGTTGATTTAGTTGCTAGTTGAGTGTCAAACCTAGCATTAGTATAATATAAGTTTGTTCCCTCTGCTAAGTTGGTAGTTGATTTAGTTCCTAGCCGTGTATCAAAGTCCTCGCGGTGGTATAGTATAGATTGGTTCCCTCTGCTAAGTTGGTAGTTGATTTAGTTGCTAGTTGAGTGTCAAACCTAGCATTAGTATAATATAAGTTTGTTCCCTCTGCTAAGTTGGTAGTTGATTTAGTTCCTAGCCGTGTATCAAAGTCCGTATTAAATCTCGCGGTGGTATAGTATAAATTAGTTCCCTCTGCTAAGTTGGTAGTTGATTTGGTCGCTAATTGAGTGTCAAATCTCGCATTCGTATAGTAAAGGTTTGTTCCCTCTGCTAAGTTTGTTGTTGTTTTAGTGGCTAATTGAGTGTCAAATCTCGCGGTGGTGTAATATAGATTAGTTCCTTCTGCTAAGTTAGTGGTTGACTTGATGGCGAGACGTGTGTCGAAAGCATCATCAAATGTCGCGGTGGTTATGATTGAAGAAACCAATATCGTATTTAGTAAATTAACTCCTGTTATATTCAAATACCCTCCCATATTAATATTGCCGAATTCATCAACATTTATCGGAAAGGTTTTATTCACCAGTTTATTGAATTATATGTTAGATAACTATTCATTGCGATTGGTGCGGTTATGACTACGTCGGAGAGTGTGTCAATTGACCCCAGGGTGGTATTCCTCCATTTGCAGTCAACATCGTTGTATGTTAAGTATTGCCCGACCGTCGGTGTGGATATGTTAGTGTCTATCAAATTGTATAAACTGGTTTGGTGCGGATTACTCGTATTAGAGCGGTGTTGAGTTGAGGCTTTAACTTCGTCATTGTCCCTCACTCGTTGCTCGGTGTAGTATAGATTTTTTCCTTCTTTAATGTCCGACGTGCTTTTGCTAGCCAGTCGTGTGTCAAATCGACCGTCAGTATAGTAGAGATTTATGGGGTCGGCATCTTCTGGCACTCTATCAGTGTTTAAGCCGACGATATTAGTGTTCGTTAAATCGAGGTTAAGTATATTTAGACTATCGACAGCCAACTCATGAAGGCCTAATAAACTTTTGAATTGCGACATTATTACTGTATATTTGTTAAGAAATTGTTTATTAATAAAAACTAAATAATATTATTTTGTATATTAATATAATCAAGTCATAAAATGCCGAGAGGTAATAGAGAGGTCGCTATGAAGAACCTTGAAAAGGGGTGGGAGGCGAAGAAGAACCAGGCTAAGCAAAGAAAGATTGAGCGGGCTCGTGAGCTACTAGCTGAAGAAGAGGCAAAGAATGTGAAAGAAATGAATGAAGATGAAAAGATGGAACACGTGGCTAAGAAGCAGTTGGCGAGGGATATGATAGATGGCAGAGATGGTGAGAAAAGTGATGAATGCAGCTCGGACGAGGAAGAGGTTGAACAGGACTTTGTAGATATTGTTGCCCGACGTGTTGCTGGTATGAAATTGAAGACAAAACAGAAGAAGGCGAAGAAAGCGGTAAAAAAGAAATTGCCTGAACTAGAAGAAAGCGAGAGTGAAAGCGAGGAAAGCGAGGAGGAGCCTCAGCCGAAGAAGGGGGGGAAAAAGGCAGGCAGTGTTAATGTTAATGTTTATGCTGGACAGCAGGAGAAGTCAAAAAAAGAAAGTAATGATGTTTCAAAAATGTTTTTAAAGTTCTAATATAGATGAAGGATATAAAAAATTTACCGCTCGATGTCTGTTTTCACATTATGTAGTATCTATATAATCATCGTGAGTATGACTTCAATAGTTGCTATGTGTGTGGACTAACTCAGTGTTTAGCAAACCGACAGATTACAGCAATTGATGATACATTTGACAGATTTTATACTTATGAGTTTTGTTCTAATTATTGTTTTGAACTTGAAAAAAAAGAAAGATTAATATATAAGGATAAAGCATTAGGTGTCATTAAGTATTAGAACCTTCACTAAAAAAGGGAGGTGATGGACGACGAATTACAAGAACTGAAAGAGCAACAGGCATTAGAACTACATTTTCAGAAAAACAAAGCAAGAAATGGAATACGATATGGGCCGATAAACCGTTGAAACAAGTGTTCGTAGATTTAGCGGATATATCTAAGTTAAAAGATAAACCAGGTAATAAAAAATATGCCTTTATGTTGGTTTGGATTCATACTAATAGTAGATTTTTAGAAGTTAGACTGCTGAAAAATAAAACTGCGAATGAAGTATATACTGGTTTGAAATCTATTCCGTATATTCCAGAAATCATTACAACAGATAGCGGAGGAGAATACAAAGGAGCAGTTAATAAATATTTTGATGAACATAACATTGAACACAGAACAGTTGAAGTAGGAGACCACAAAGCACTCGCAATAGTTGATAGAGTCATTAGAACTATTAGAAGATGGCTTGATATACTATTTGAAACCAATGGGAACTTTGACTGGGTCTCATACATTGATGATATGG
>WBZZ01006185.1:80000-86427 GCA_019918135.1 Paulinella micropora
GGGGCTACGATCTAGCCAATTTTACCTTCACTGGCTATTCACCTAGTGAACCTAAGCTCAAAACTTTGGTACCCATGCAGGTAAGGAAGATGGTAGCAAGGATGTTTGTGTCTTTGCACCTCCATGAACTGCAGATGGTGGGGCACCCAAGGTTTGAGAAGGGGGATGAGGATTACTTTCCAACTCCTATTCCTTCTGAGCAGTTTGATGTCCAATTCCTGATGACGGGAGAGGAAGCTAAGGACATTTGGAAAGAGGAATGGTATGGGGCAATCAGAAAAGATCCTAAGAAAGGGGATACTTTTGAGGTGGGTATGGCACAGGCGTTCTTCAAGGACGAGGTGTACCCCATGGTTGCTAATGTCTTCCCCAAGGCGGTAAGGAATTGGGATGCCGCAAAGGACAAAATGAAGGATGCAAGATGGATGAAGGACACGAAGGTGTGGGGGAAAAAGACACCGGACACCTATGACCTCATCCATATTGAAGGCTTCATGGGAAAATTGGAGCAGATGACGGAAAAGGACACGTTGGCTAACAATGCTGACAGGGGTCTGCGTGATCTGCTAAGGGAAGCAGAGACAGCTGCACTTGCAACAACCAAGGACAAGGATGCTACGGCTACGGTGCCGGATGCTAAGATATTGCTTGTTGTAAGGGAGCAGGCTCACGAGGCCATGTATCAGCTGGGGGTGCATAGCTACAGCGGATATAGCAATAGTTGATCATGATGTTAGTCATAGAGATATTAGCTGTTGACAGGCGAAGTCAAATTAGCTGATAGCCCGTAAAGCCTAAAGTGTGATGATGGGCTGAGCGTAGGCGGTGATATTTCTGACAAAGAATAGACGTATTGAGATGGATGTGTCAATGTTGTCGTATGCGTGTTGCGTGTTTCGCTTATTTTATGGCAATATTATACATACAGTCACTTATTACTATGCTCAGCACCCCAATGCGTTATGTGTTGACTCCTTATGTCTCTTTTATCATTTATCTTACATTTTGCTTGCATTGCATGACTTTATCTGCATGTTGTTTTTCTTTTGCTTACTCTTTGATTTAACGTTGAGTGAGTAGTTCAGACTAGACCTGCGCTCAGTATTTCAGTTTTCGTTTATAGTTAGAGCATAACTAGTCATTAGAGAGCATGAAGAACTAATGAAGATAGAATTGATGATTGTGAGCGGCTTATGTAAGATTATGATAGCATATGGTCATAGAGCTCGGGGGGTGTGTGATAGCATGAGCTATCTAGTAAGCGTGATAGCTAGTGACTGAATGTGGAGAGCGTCTGTGTCTTTGTCGGCATCATTTTGTATTATTTAATTATTTTTTCTTTTCCTATACATACGAGATGACGAATGAGGGAGTTGATCGGCCCCTGCCCTTTCTATCCTCACACCAATTTTTTTTTAATTAGCAATCATAGTAATCGTACAATGTGTACTGCCGGTTTGGTTCTGTTACACTATCTGATATATGATTGATTTTGTGTTGTTTGTTGCTTCTGCTTCATATGCTAACCACATATTTCTTGTTCTTATCATTTTGTTGTTTAATTCGTTTATCGCTTTCTAAATTTTTCCGAACGATGCACATCCACGGGAAGCGCTTGAAAAATTTTGAAATTGTTTTATACATATATTAATACCATATTTACATATATGTGTTACTTATACATATTGCTGAATTATGAGCCGTCCTAGAGCCATGGAGAACATCAATAATTCTAATGGGATTATCCTATTGGAAATCTATTTTCTTAACTGTAATGCCCCCAACGATAGCTCGTAAAAAGTCGGTAATACAACCAAACACAGTCCTCAAGAATGAGAATGATGTCTCGTTGTATTAGCTCAGTGAAGCCAAAAAGGAAAACGGCAACAGACCAGGAATAAAATGGCATCAGGTCCAATCCGGACAAATAATACTGAAAAACAAGCTGGTGCACCTGTCACCAGGAAAAGGTATTTTTTACCGGCTATCCGGGGGGTGATGCCTACAGTACCCCCTCCCGATTTTATGACGGAAATAGCATTTTCGTCATACACCTTCTGATTTCTTTCTGCAAATAGTATGCGCTATGGAGTCATGCCACACAGCGCATCGACCCACGGATAGACGCTAAAAGACGATAAATATATCCTCATACGGCACGTCAAAGCGGATTCTCTAGCCTTTCTTGTAAATTTTGAACTCCTTCCCCTCAAATTTTTTTTTCGGCAGTATGTCAAGAACAAACGTACTATTAATAAAAAAATACAAGCAACGTGGTGCTGTAGTACGATTCCCCCTTTGATCTCCTTCTTCTTCTTATCATTATCATTATTATTATTATTATTCACAGGGAGATCGTAAGTACATTGTCTTTTTTTAATGACATACCCTTGTATAAGGCGGATATCCTATGATATAGTATTAGGGGGCCAGTCCTAATAGCTATATCCGAAGTCGAGGTGTATGTACCCGACCCTGCGATATACCGACACAAGTAGAGATTGACCGTGCTCAGGTACGACAGTATATAATCTATCGTAAAAAATAATTTAATGAAAGTTTCAGAGAACATTTCAAAATAATTTAATGAAAGTTTCAGAGAACATTTCATTTTCGAGAACATCATCCCAGGACTTGGAAAGGGTCATACCCGGGAACACCATCGCTCAATACACTAGCGATCCCCGTATACGGTGTAGTATCATCGTCGATCGACCTTTCGCACTCGTATGTTGCGATCGAAAGCCAAGTTATATCACTGAGTCTTTTTAATATTCATATTGATAACTGATGATGCATGATCAAATCATGATACGCCGTGGGCAATCAATCAGTTTATTTGAGACGCATAAAGAAAAATAGTTTCTTTGTCACTGCCTTCGTCGTCTGGCGCGGATTTCTTTGCCTGGTGGAGGACCACCAACAAAAGTCAGATCGAACTTTGACTGTTCGAGAATGTCCCAGATCTTATTAGGGATTCCGCCCAACGATAATTCAAAAGGGACATCAAGCACTCCTCTTGGCAGTGTCTGAATGGTCCACGCAGTGTAATCCTTGTCTCTGGGAGTAATTGTATCATCCCATGTCTCGAGACTTTTTGCGTCTTTATATACTGGCAGATAATGTCTTGCCTTTGGAACCTCAACCGGGTCCATACTTCTCCAGAACTGGAGTATCGGTTGTACTATCTTTGCGGCTGATGATATTTTGAGTGTCCGTGTGACACGCATCTGTCGTGGGACCGCCACGACCCGCATCAAGTATAAGTCTGAGAGAGTGTCATCAGCGACATGTTGTTCCGCTGGTCTCATCAGATAGAAAGCATCTTTCACCCATGCGATGGTTGCTATCGCATCGCCTTCCTTCCATCGCTCATGGACAATCTCAACGTTGCCCGCGTTTGGGTCAGTGTCCGTCCCCTCCTCCTCCTGGTGGACGTCCTTTGATCTCATCGACCTCATCGCCTTCCTCGGTTGGTCGTTGATAAGATCATTCCGCGCTCTCCTTAGCTGCGCCTCTGTGATCTTCTCCTTCTTTCCGCTATGCTCTCGCGGAGACTTGGACTGAGTCCCCACCGCGCTTATGCGGTCAGTCTTCTCCTTGCTGTCCACCTCACTCTCCTCCTTCTCAGCTATCGGTGCCCGATAAGCATCGTCTTGGTCTATGCCAGCCTCCTTGTGGATGGGCGGCACCTCTTTGAAATCATCCTTCATCCGTTTTAACGCCTCCTCAACGGATTCATCTTCCAGTAAGAAGGGATCATACTTAATCAGCCTTCTTACATTCACAATTTGCACCTTCCCTCTACCCCTGATCTTGTAATTCAGAGGTCCCGTCTGTTCCATAATCTGATAAGGTCCTTTCCAGTGAGCGAACAGCTTAGAGCTGACTCCCTTCGGGACTTGAGGATGGTACAATAGTACAATATCCCCGACCTGGAACTTGATCTGATCCAAGTGCGCTTGTCGCACCCCTTCAGCATCAGTCTTTCGGCGCTCCGCCTCTCTATGCGCCCTGACTATGTGTTCCGCCTCCATCTTCACTCTAAGTCTCATCCCAAACAACTCATCCGCATCCGCCCAAGTGTCTTTTGGGTGAAGGAGCGAAGTCGGGACATCAGGCTCACGCCCATATACTAACTGATATGGCGAGATTGAGCTCTTCGAGCCTCCTAACGCCGTAGAGGGTAGACAGTTCATTGCAAACGCAAATGATGGTGCTGCCTCGACCCATGCTCTTTGATTCTCCTTCTTCGTGCAATACATCTTTAGCGAGGCTTTGAGGGGTCTGTGTACCCGCTCGATTTTCCCATTTGCTCGCGGGTTATAGGCAGTAACATATTGCCATTTCATCCCGTAATACTTAGATAGTTTGTCGATGACCTCGTTATTAAAGTCCGAGCCTCGATCAGAACATATCTTTCTTGGTACTCCGATCTGTGAGATGATCCTATCGATCAGCGCCTCGGCCGTCGTCTTGCCGGTAACGTCTTTGACAGGGATGATCCACACATAGTTGGTGGCTCTGTCAATAGCAGTAAGGAGTTATTTGTAACCATCCTTCGATTCTGGGAAAGGTCCCACATGATCAATGTGTATAAACTCAAACATCCCCGCATGAAGAGGAAATTCGCCAATCAGGCCGAAATCTGCCTTCAGTGGTGTTTTGTTTATCTTGCACGGGATGCATGCATCCACCGCCTGATCTATCTCCTCCTTCATCTTCTTCCACCAGAATCGCCTCGCTACGAACATGTGAGTTCGTTGTCGACCCGGATGCGCCAAAAGTGGGCAATTGTGGGCTGCGACAAATATAAATCGTCTCAGACTCTCCGGTACCCAAAGGGTCCATTTGTCCGGCTGTGACGCATAGCGACCGTGAAGGCCCTTGTACCACAGTAGACCATCTCTCCATCCCATCTCCTTCATCTGATCTTAGATCGCTTTCGTCATCCGTAGCTCATCCGGGTTCTGATATAACTGTATCAGTTCTTTAAACTCCGGATCTTGAGCCTGTTGTTGCCTCCATGCGGTAGGCGAGGCTATATGGATAGTACCATCTTCTAGCCGTACCCCGATTCTTTCCGGGTCATCGTCTAGGTCACTTCTCCGCTCTTGAGGAGGCTCCGCATAAACTTCCTGCGTCTCCTCTTCCTCTCTTATGTTCGCCTTTGCATTCTCATATACCTCATAGGACCACTCAGCGTCCTCCTGGGTATGTAGCTCACAACATATCCCGTGATCCGGGCCTTGTGGACTGTACCGTAGACCTGTGCGGTCATATCGGACTCCACTCGCCATCTCCATCGCCTCAATGTGGCTGACCTCATACACCTTGTCAGTGGACAAGTCTTCCATCTCCACCGTGGACACCAACGCCGATACTTCTGAATTAAACTCTAGCCTAGAGAGGCTATCAGCGACCACATTTCGCTTTCCCGGTAGATGGACCATTGTAAAATCGAAACAAGACAAGAACGCTTGCCACCGCGCCAGCCGTCCCGTCTGTTCATGATTCATCAACCATAACAGGTTATGATGATCAGTTCTGACAGTAAATTGAGGTCCTCCCCACAAATACTCTCTGAGCCTCTTGAGGGCCCATACTACCGCCAACGCCTCTCTTTGCCTTGTGCAATAGTTTCTCTCCGCCGCACACAACTTCCTACTAATAAACATGATTGGGCGTAATTTCTTCTCCTCATCCTCTTGTTGTAATACAGCCCCAATCGCAAACTTAGATGCGTCTGTATCGACTACGAATTGTTTCGTAAAGTCGGGCATCGTTAACACCAGTCCTCCGTCTTTCGGGTCTTTGTAAATAAGATCTTTGAGCGCATGAAACGCTTGCAAAGCCTCTTCGTCCCACTTCTCAAAGTCTCCAAAATCTATCATTTTCTCCACTTTAGCCCGTGTTGCACCCCAATCGGGTATAAACTGGCTATAGTATTGCGCCATCGCAAGGAATGAGTGCAATTCAGTGCGGTTCTTCGGTATCGGTCGATTCATAATCTCCTCCCTCTTCTCTTTGGATATCGAGACTCGATTATGGGAGATCTCGTACCCTAAGTATGTCACACTCGTCTTGGCAAGTTGACACTTCTTTAGATTGCACTTCAGGCCAAAAGCTCCGATGCGCCTGAATATATCGGACAAATGATCGATATGCTCCTCCATTGTGTTAGAGTATACGATAATGTCATCGATATAGCAAAATGCATATTCTCCCACCTTCTGTCCCCGCCTTCTCATAAAGCCTCCGTCAGACAAATCATCGTACTGACTGCTCAACATCTTCTGCATCGCCTTCCGGAAAAGTCCTGGGGCTTGCTTGAGGCCCATCGGAAGCACTTTCCATTGGTATATTTCCATACCCACCACAAACGCCGTCAGCCATCTGGACTTTTCCTCCAGTGGTATGCCAGAAA
>WBZZ01006186.1:47500-52500 GCA_019918135.1 Paulinella micropora
TCCAGCCCCAGCCTGCGCAAAGCCTGGTAAGTAAGCAAGCAAGCAAGCAAGTCCAGCAGGCATGCCAGCCTTGCGCCCCAGGCTTGTTCCAGCCCAAGCCTGGCCAGAGCCTGGTCAGGAAGCAAGCAAGCATGTAAAGCTTGGGAGGTGAACTTGAGAGCGTTGCTGAGAAGGTTTAGCAGACATTGTCTCAGCCTCAATGGCTCCGTAGCGTTGATCTTAAGACAAGATAAGACAAGACAAGATAAGACAAGACAAGACAAGGCAAGACAAGACAAGACAAGATAAGACAAGATAAGACAAGACAAGACAAGACAAGATAAGGAAAGATAAGACAAGACAAGTTGGGCGAAATAATCGCCTTTACGCATCACCTATGTATTTTACGTATGTATGTATGTATGTATGTATGTATGTATGTATGTATTGTACAGTGTATTACTGCCCCGTGGGGCGGTTCCATTTCTCGCACTATGTATGTATGTATGTATGTATGTATGTATGTATTGTACAGTGTATAAGCTGCCCCGTGGGTCGATTCCAGTCCTCGCACTATGTATGCATGTATGTATGCATGTATGTATGTATGTATGTATTGTACAGTGTATAAGCTGCCCCGTGGGTCGATTCCAGTCCTCGCACTATGTATGTATGTATGTATGTATTGTACAGTGTATAAGCTGCCCCGTGGGTCGATTCCAGTCTTCGCACTATGCCACCTCGTGTGAAAGATGCAAGCTAGGTATGTATGCATGTATGTATGTAGTATGTATGTATGTATGTATGTCACTATGCCACCTCGTTTGAGAGATGCAAGCTAGGTATGTATGTATTAAGTATGTATGTATGTATGCATGTATGTATGTATGTATGTATGTATGTATGTCTCGCACTATGCCACCTCGTGTGAAAGATGCAAGCTAGGTATGTATGTATGTATGTATGTATGTGCATGTATGTATGCATGTATGTATGTATGTATGTATGCATGTATGTATGCATGCATGTATGCATGTATGTATGTATGTATGCATGTATGTATGTATGTATGTATGTATGTATGTATGTATGTATGTCACTATGCCACCTCGTGTGAGAGATGCAAGCTAGGTATGTATGTATTTAGTATGTATGTATGTATGTATGTATGTATGTATGTATGTATGCATGTATGTATGTATGTATGTATGTATGCATATATATTGAAGGCATTCCGTTAGAGCACGCGTGCTAATGCAAGCTTATGGATGTATGTATGTATGTATGTATGTATGTATGATGTATGTATGTATGTATGTATGTATTGTATGTATGTATGTATTGTATGTATGTATGTATGTATGTATGTATTATGTATGTATTATGTATGTATGTATGTATGTATGTATGTATGTATGTATGTATTTATGGCAAGCTTGACCTGCGTGTGTTATGTATGTCTATGTACGTATATTAGAATGTATGTCTATAGCATGACTTTGTATTACTATGTTTATGTATTACTATGTATGTGTATGTCTATGTATTACTATGTATGTTTATGTCTATGTATTACTATGTATGTGTATGTCTATCTATTACTATGTATGTGTATGTCTATCTATTACTATGTATGTGTATGTCTATGTATTACTATGTATGTGTATGTCTATCTATTACTATGTATGTGTATGTCTATTTATTACTATGTATATGTATGTCTTTCCATTACTATGTTTGTGTATGTCCATGTATTACTATGTATGTGTATGTGTATGTATTACTATGTATGTGTCTTTCTATTCCTATTATGTGTATGTCTATTTATTACTATGTATATGTATGTCTTTCCATTACTATGTATGTGTATGTCTATCTATTACTATGTATGTGTATGTCTATGTATTACTATGTATATGTATGTCTATTTATTACTATGTATATGTATGTCTTTCCATTACTATGTATGTGTATGTCTATGTATTACTATGTATGTGTATGTCTATCTATTACTATGTATGTGTATGTCTATCTATTACCATGTATGTGTGTGTCTATCTATTACTATGTATATGTATGTCTATGTATTACTATGTATGTGTATATCTATCTATTACTATGTCTATCTATCACTATGTATGTGTATGTCTATGTATTACTGTGTATGTGGAAAAAGGTACCTATGTACGTGTATGTATCTATTGATGTGTATGTGTATGTCTATCTATTACTATGTATATGCATGTCTATCTATTACTATGTATGTGTATATCTATCTATTACTATGTCTATCTATTACTATGTATGTGTATGTCTATGTATTACTATGTATGTTTATATCTATCTATTACTTTGTCTATTACTATGTACGTGTATGTCTATGTATTACTATGTATGTGTATGTCCATCTATTACTATGTATGTGTATGTCTATATGTATGTGTATATCTATCTATTATTATGTATATGCATGTCTATCTATTACTATGTATGTGTATGTCTATCTATTACTATGTACGTGTATGTCTATGTATTACTATGTATGTGTATGTCATCTATTACTATGTATGTGTATGTCTATATGTATGTGTATATCTATCTATTACTATGTATATGCATGTCTATCTATTACTATGTACGTGTATGTCTATCTATTACTATGTATGTGTATGTCCATCTATTACTATGTATGTGTATGTCTACCTATTACTATGTATGTGTATGTCTATCTATTACTATGTATGTGTCTGTCTATGTAGTACTATGTATGTAAATGTGTATGTTTTACTATGTATATGTTTGCGCAGGGTTTGAGGCCACAGCAGAAAGTCAAACACGTTGTTCAGGTATGAATGTATGTATGTATGTATGTATGTATGTATGTATGTATGTATGCATGCATGCATGTATGTATGTATGTATGCGTGTTATGCATGCATGTATTTTTGTATGTAGCATGTCAGGTATGCATGTATGTATGTATGTATGTATGTGTGTTATGCATGCATGTATTTTTGTATGTAGCATGTCAGGTATGTATGTATGTATGTATGTATGTATGTATGTATGTGTGTTATGCATGCATGTATTTTTGTATGTATGCATGTATGTATGCATGTATGTATGTATGTATGTATGTATGTATGGTGTGTTACGCATGCATGTATTTTTGTATGTAGCATGTCAGGTATGCATGTATGCATGTATGTATGTATGTATGTATGTAATGTATGTGTGTTATGCATGCATGTATTTTTGTATGTAGCATGTCAAGTATGCATGTATGCATGTATGTATGTATGTATCTATCTATCTATCTATGTATGTATGTATGTATGTACGCATGTATGTATGCATGTATGTATGTAGCATGTCAGGTATGCATGTATGTATGTATGTATGTATGTATGTATGTATGTGTGTTATGCATGTATGTATTTTTGTATGTAGCATGTCAGGTATGCATGTATGTATGTATGTATGTATGTACGCATGCATGTATGCATGTATGTATGTAGCATGTCAGGTATGTATGCATGTATGTATGTATGTATGTATGTATGTATGTATGTATGTATGTATGTATGTCTGTATGCATGTATGTATGTATTTTTGTATGTAGTATGTCAGGTATGCATGCATGTATGTATGTATGTATGTATGTATTTTGTATGTAGCATGTTAGGTATGTATGTATGTATGTATGTATGCATGTATTTCTGTATGTAGCATGTCAGATATGCATGCATGCATGCATATGCATGTATGTATGCATGTATTTTTGTATGTATGCATGTATGCATGCATGTATGTATGTATGTATGTATGTATGTAGCATGTCCCCGTGGCCTGTACGGGGGCGATGCATGCATGTATGTATGTATGTATTTTTGTATGTATGCATGTATGCATGTATGTATTTATGTATGTATGTATGTATGTATGTATGTAGCATGTCCCCGTGGCCTGTACGGGGGCGAAGCTCCATGCGTGTATGTATGTATGTATGTATGTATGTATGTATGTATGTATGCAGCATGTCCCCGTGGCCTGTACGGGGGCGAGGCTCTTGTATGCATGTATGTATGTATGTATGTATGTAGCATGTCCCCGTGGTCTGTACGGGGGCGAGGCTCAATCACACCGAAACAATCCCAGTAGGCTATCTCTCTATCTATCTATCTCTATCTATCTATCTATCTATCTATCTATCTATCTATCTCTATCTATCTATCTATCTATCTATCTATCTATCCATCGGTCTATCTATCTATATGTCTATCTATCTATCTATCCCTGTACGGGGGCGAGGCTCAATCACACCGAAACAATCCCAGTAGGCTACCTCTCTATCTATCTATCTATCTATCTATCTATCTATCTATCTATCTATCTATCTATCTATCTATCTAACTATCTGTCTGTCTATCCATCTGTCTATCTATCTATCTATTTATCTATCTATCTATCTATCTATCTATCTATCTATCTATCTATCTATCTATCTATCTGTCTGTCTGTCTGTCTGTCTGTCATACATGTGCACGTGATGAGGGAAGATAGATAGATGAGATATCGCAAAAGGATGTAGTCCTTGCAAAGGAACGCAGTTTCACATCAAACAGCAATTTGTGTACTGTGCATGTGTCCGGGATGGGAGTCACGGGTAGACTGTGTTATGGAAAAAGAAGAGGAGGTAGGTTGTTGAAGAAAAAGGCAATCTAGGAACGGAGAGTGGGGTCTTGAGGAGGACAAGGAAGAAGAGAAAGAAAAGGAAGCCGTTAGTCCAAGTGTTTTGAGAACCGTAGATAGAAAGATAGATAGATAGATAGATAGACTATATATGAAATCTATGTAGTATGTATGTAAGGTATCCTATCTATCTATCTATCTATATATCTATCTATCTATCTATCTATCTATCTACCTACCTACCTACCTACCTACCTACTTACCTATCTACCTACCTACCTCCTACCTACCTACCTATCTATCTACCTATCTACCTACCTACCTATATA
>WBZZ01006186.1:92500-100000 GCA_019918135.1 Paulinella micropora
TAATACCCACGTTATACTGACCGTGGCTACATCATTATATCGCTATTGGAATTTAATAGTAATTACTCAAGGTGGTAATTCTTATTATCAAATGTCGTCAGTATTATAAGATGAACTCTTATTGCATTTCCGGTTTCGAAGAATACTTCCGGTTTTTAATACAGTCTCCGACTGTCTCGGATCTGGGATATGGAAAAACTTTTTATGCTTGGATGGATTTCAGGTTTCATTCCATAAACTGAGGTCCTGAGTATCTGCTTTCTTAACCCTTTGCCGGAGTGGTGATGTTTGACAGGATTTAAGTGCCGTCCCACCGTGACGATGTGGCATTCCTATTTATTAACCTCCCACATCAATAGCGTTGACCCGAATTTAAAACTGCACTACTGTGACCGTGGCATAGAGACTCATCCGTAGTAGCCGTTGCCAGTAGGCGCAGATAGAATCTTAAACAACATTATTTAGTAACCAGTAATGCTTAATCGAAATACATGAAAGATCAAAGGACCGTTCGTACGACCCTCGCTCCCTTTCTTGCATAGACAGACAATCATATGTCGTCACATTACTCGAAATTGACAGGCAATCGTATGCCTTTGGCTTTAGTCGAGACGGAAAGGCAATCGTATGCCTTGTCTACACTGCAGGATTCGAACACGATCGATCTTAGGAAGTGGAAAAATCCACTCTTAGAATGCACCCATTTCTCGTTCGCTCAGGGTTGGCCAGGACGACAATGTCACTGTGATCAGGCTGTGACGGGTAGCCAGGGGTGTTTTTAAGCGCTACGTGCTGTGCACTCCCCACCGTCCTCCCTTCATAGCGAGAATGTGCGGTGTTCGCACTTTAGTTAGAGAATATTGGTAATACGAACCAGAAAAAATGGCTCTGTCAATAGCTAAAGAACAGTTCGTAAAAAGAGACGTGGGTGGTGGGAAATAGGTTGGCCGTAGGGATCGGTTCGACAGGTAGACTGCTAGAGTAGGACTGAGCGGGTTTCAGAAGTTGCACTGAGCTGGTCCTCCCGGCTTAATTGGCAACTCGACTGTCCTGTCGTAGGCGTTGGAGCCTGACAGGAAGAAGGTGTATTGAGCGTGCTGACCGTCACAGTGGC
Source organism: Paulinella micropora (assembly GCA_019918135.1). NCBI lineage: Eukaryota > Cercozoa > Imbricatea > Euglyphida > Paulinellidae > Paulinella > Paulinella micropora. The sequence continues at coordinate 93,615 of WBZZ01006186.1, forward strand.
ATCGTTGTCACGTCACTGGGGCAAAATACATAAACAAAAGACAACACGAAACACATTAACAAAACATAAAAGGTTCCGTCCGGTCGTGAACGTAGCGCCGCGAATGAAGCATAAGAGGTTCCGAGTCCGTCCAGTCGTGAACGTAGCACCGCGAGTATTAAAGTATTGAGCCTGGTTTATCAGGTATTAATAATCGTACGGGAAGCACGGAAGTCTTGGAGTGTATGCATGTGCTGTAGAGGACATGGCACTACTCTCGTGGGTCGTGCGTATTTTAGAGACGTTTCCGGTGCCGAGTGAACGAGCGAGAGAGAGAGAGAGAGAGAGAGAGAGAGAGAAAGAGGGATAGTAGTAGTAGTAGTATTAATAGGAGTTAGCAGTAGTAACAGTTAGTAGTAGTAGTAGTAGCTAGTAGTAGTAGTAGTAGTAGTAGTAGTAGTAGTAGTAGTAGTAGTAGTAGTAGTTAGTAGTAGTAGTTAGTAGTAGTAGTTAGTAGTAGTACTAGTAGTAGTAGTAGTACTAGTAGTAGTAGTAGTAGTAGTAGTAGTAGTGGTAGTGATAGTAGTAGTAGTAGTAGTAGTAGTAGTAGTAGTAGTAGTAGTAGTAGTAGTAGTAGTAGTAGTAGTACTAGTACATTGTGCTACAGTGACTTTAATATACCCCTGTGTCAACCCGGGCCGGGGGGGGGGGGGGGGGCACTAGACGACTCCCGAGGGTTCGTATTTTAATTTTACTTAGAGATTTGAATAATTACTGACACGTCACTAAGTGCTCCAACCCCCTTTACTTTTACTAGGCTTAGAGATTTGAATAATTACTGACACGTCACTAAGTGCTCCAACCCCCTTTGAATTCACCGTTACACATAGAGTGATATAGGTAAAATAGGTAATTGTCCTTGGGGTGGTCCGGTATCATCGGACTAAATACTATTATTAATAAAATTGCCCATTGCTCCCCCTATTTAGGAATAACGGCCCCATCTACCTTATGCTACTAACCTCGCATATATGATGGTAAATATGTGTAGCCCCATTCAGAAATTACCGGAGCCGTAGTATCTAAGTATTAATAACAACTATATGCACTAACTCTATACTAACTTTGTGGTCACGCTCAAAACCTGACTTATTATAGAGCGTCCAAAAGGTCACAGTTGTCGAGCCGCCCACCGCGTGCTCCCCCGCTCCCTTGATCCCTTGAAACGTTAACTCCCTGGTTCCCCATAGCCCATATGCCGCCGCTTGAGTCCGCCGCCCGGGTCGTAGAACCACATGTGCGCTGCGCGCCCCACCGATCTTCGCTACGAGCCCGAGCATGAATCGCTGTCGCTGTCGATGTCGCTGTTACGTTGGTCGTTGTTGTCAGAGCCAACTTGGTTCCCCGACTACTTAAAGTAAATTTGCCCTTTCATTGGGCTCTTCCGACTGGACAGCGCCTTTCCTTTTTCCTTCTTTTTCTTGCTACGGCGCTTTGAGCTCTTCTCCTTCTCTTTCTTCTTCTTCTCAACTAACGGTTTGAGTGTGCTAACTTTGTTTTGCTCCCCCATCAATGGGGCTTCCTTCTCACTCTCTCTTTCCTGATCTGTGTGCATCCCGCAAAATCGCCCTCTCAACAGACCATACGCTGTGATAGATCTAACTGTAAGTTAAACACACCACCACTGATAAGAAAGGGGGAGGGAAAGGAACAGGAACGAGAAAGAAGACGTTGAAGAAAGAGAAATGTTTCAACTGTAACATGGAGGGGCATGTGTTCTCCGCATGTGAGAAGGAGTGCAGGATGTGTGGGGGTGAGCACAGACTACATGAATGTGCAAAGATGAAGAAGGCGAGAGAAGAGCCAGGTGAGAAGGAAGAACCAAGAGAAGGAAAAGAGAGCAAAAGGGGAACATGGAAAGTTAGGAAGGGGGAGTGAGTCAGACACTTCTGACACAAATAGGGGGAGTGAGTCAGACACAGATGAGGAAGGTGAGAAGGTGAAAGCATTAAAAAGGACGATGAGATTTTTGACAGGGCGAGACAGCAGGCATGGCAAAGGAGAAGGCCCACATGGGCAAAGTGAAGGTAGTACAAGTGAGTCTCAGAAGTCTATCGTCAATGTGAGGGGCGAGTGTCAGGTGAGCAGCAATGTTTTGTGTGCACAGATGACATGGAGAGTGAGAATGTGTTGTTGCGAGGGGCAGCTGCCTGACTGTTCAAACATGTAGCACACCCCAGGCACACTACGCATAGTGACTGACCCCTCTGTATGAGCAAAACGACACTCATCCCCCCACTTGCATCCACTCTCTTTGTGAAACCAAAAACACACACCTCTCTGCCCTTCCTCTCTTTTGTTGGCATCTTTCCCTGCGTGTCCCTTTTCCTTCTTCATCCTCTTCTCTCTTTCTTTGTTTCTGTCTATTTCCAACGCTTTTTCTTCCAACTCCTCCCACCATTCTTCAAAAGACCATGCATGCTGCTTCTTATTCATCTTCAGCGTGCTCATCCATCCTCCCCAATCCTTTCTCACCCCCTCTAACGCATACTCAGGGTTTTGTAAGACATTAGTGATTATAGTTTCCATCGTTCTCTTGGGTGTTTTATGGCCTACTGCCTTTAGCTCTTCATCTAACGCAACAAACGCATCAAACTGCGGAGCATAATCACACCCCTCATCAAATGTCCATGCATTCATCGAATTTATTTTGTCTTGCACATCTTCCTCACTCACCTTACCAAACCTTTTGGTTAGTCTTGCACAATGTGCAAGTTCTGGCCAAAGTCTGGTGAGGTGTCTCTCACCAAATCTGCCACACTCCTCTTGGCTTTACCTACTAGCTTATCAAACACAAACGAAAAGCTTCCTCTCTCTGCCTTTTCATCTCGTGCTCCTAAAGCCTACTAGCTTATCAAACACAAACGAAAAAGCTTCCTCTCTCTGCCTTTTCATCTCGTGCTCCAAACTCTCCTCATATGCTACTATCATTCTGTCTTCCTTCTCTTTTCCCTCTACTTGCTCCTGTTCTTCGTCCCGATTGTTGTCGTTGCTGGTGTGGAATAAGTAGGTGAAAGCTGACTACTCACTCTCCCCCTCTCCTCCACCCTGCTCTTCTCCTCCCTTTCGCTCACTCTTACCACTACTTATCTCCCCCAAAAGTAGGCTGCCTTTCTGTCTCCGTAAATAAGAGGTAAGGTTTTCCTTGTCTGACCCTGACTCTGAGTCTAACTCAGCTTCCTCTTCCTCCTCTCTCAACCCTATCTTTACTCTCTTCTTCTTCTTCGTTTTTATTGAGAGAACAATTTTTACAATCGGACTCAAGGATCGTCCACGTGAAAAGTATAGCTATTAAGTCATACCTTTATCTAAGGTGGAAACCTAGTTATTAAATCGAGCGTATTAATTGAAAGTATTAATATTAGGTCGCTTGGTATTAATCTTATTAATATTAATGTTTCTGTTGAGATATGTTGCGTAATATGTAGCTTAAGTATTCATGTTATTAATATTAATGTTTATGTTTGCATCAGTAGTAATATACTAGAATGATCGGAGTGAGTGAAAATTAGTAGTTCAGTGAATATGTCTGGACAGTAGTATGAGAAGGGAGAGGGAAAAAAAAAAAAAAAAAAAAAAAAAAAAAAAAAAAAAAAAAAGGAGAGAGAGAGAGAGAGAGAGAGAGAGAGAGAGAGAGAGAGAGAGAGAGAAAAGAGAGGGGCAAGTGAAGGAGTGGTTTGTTGGTGTGGTTGGGAGACCATATTCGTTGGACGGAGTCCGGCGGAGGATTCTTCAAAGACCATGCTGGTGGATGGTTGCTGTTGTGTGTGTGTGTGTGTTTTTTTTTATATAAACTTATTTATGCATATCTCTCTCTCTCTCTCTCTCTCTCTCTCTCTCTCTCTTGCTGATTGCTTTCCTGCTCTCTCTCCCCACCTCCACATGTAGTTGGGGACTTTCTTACCTTTGCTATGTAGAGCACTTACATTATTCTCATGCACTAACCTAACGTGTTCTTCTGGGATCTTTAGTGCCCCCTTGAGTCCCTTTGCCCCTAGGGCTAAAACCGTCTCTCGTTGAAACGCTTTGAACGGGGATCTCCCGTCAAACTGTCTTTTGGCAGTGACTTCCTTGCCGCTATTTTTGTTTGTGCCTCTGAGAGTACTGAAACTCATTGAGGGCTTACTGTCTTGTTGTTCCTTGAGCAGACCAGTGACTGATGTGCTTGCTTGCCTCTTTGCCCCACCGACGCCGGTGACTCACCTAAACGGGGACAGGTAGCGAGCTATGCGTGCAAAACTGAGCCAAAGGGTCTCAGTGCAAGAGCTTCCCTTTTATGTGTCAATTAATGGAATGACACCAACCCTTTCGTTGACAGTCGCCTCCCAGTCGGGGATGGTCTTCTCCTTGAGCACTTCAACTTGCAGTGCCAGAGTCAAGCGCTGACAAGGCCCATAACCCACTAGACGAGAGGGTTCGTACTTTACTTTTACTCAGAGATTTGAATAATTACTGACACGTCACTAATTAAGTGCTCTAACCCCCTTTGCATTCACCGTTACACATAGAGTGATATAGGTAAAATAGATCATTGTCCTTGGGGTGGGCCGGTATGACTAAATACTATTATTAATAAAATTACCCATGGCGGGGGGGGGGGGGATGGGGGGGGGGGATGGGAGGGGGGAGGGGGGGGGGGATGAGGGGGGGAGGGGGGGGGGGAGGGGGGTAGTTCAAGTGAAATATTAATATTCGGACTCCGGAACGCCAGTAAGGGTTACTAGTCAGCCCTCACCCGCCTGCGCGTATGTGCTCCAAACATGCGCATTACCCCAAGGCATGTGAGACTCAGCCTGAATCAGAGGACAGACACATCACACAAGCGAATAACGCTTGGCTTAGCACGACTGGTCGCACATATGTAGCCTCGGACTGCCTTGAGTGACTCCGACTCATGACTAAGTGACTCGCGTAGCGCAGATCATGTCAATGTGATCGAGTCGGGAGGACACAGATGGAGCTAAGGACGGAATATTAATCATCTAAACAACATACAGCCGGATCAAGTTTCCTGAATATTAATACGCAGTGACTATATTTCTGCAAAAGGCTGCTTCCCCCAGGCGACTGCGCATGATGAAAACACTGTATGTCAACGCTATGATTCTGGCCGGGAAGGCCCGGCAATGTTGGAGAAGATTGGTTCCGCGGACAACTATGGTGATGTCAACAGTGACTAAGCGGCAGCGGGGAACAAAGTACTCGAAATTGATCGAGAGGATTGCGCAACAGTGACCTGTGAGGCGCATAACAGGACTTTTTGTGTTTTGAAAGTTGGTATTAATGCCACTAACTGATCAAGGGGGAGCTTGGGAAGTGAATTAGGTGATGTGATTAATACAACCGGTTTATATTAAAACGTTAGTTAATAGATGATTAATAGTTAATAGTAAGTTGACAAGGGATATTTACTGGTGTGGGTGGCATTGGTGGCATCAATGCTAATATGCCATGTATGAATGCATTTTATTTTATGACTCGACTTAGTGACCTGCATTAACTGTTTCGTTTGTTTGGCGGGCTTTTGTCTGTATTGATTGAATATCCTATTCAAGTAAAGGACGTTTGGAGCTCGTTAGATAGTCAACTGGGGACGCCTGGGAGACGTTAAACCTGCTTCTAATACCCTCTATACTGTTCAACTTCTTAAGATAACCCTTACTCGCGTCCAAATACAGTAAGCCTTCAACTACCCCCCCCCCCCCCCCCGCTAATAATATCTGACTGTAATCGAAACGTTAAGTCTTTAACATTCTCCAGCCTGTGCTGGCCATGCTGGCACCCCGACTTAAATTTATTATTCAGTTGGCAGAATATACCTGGCTGGTACAGGATAATTTCAAAGTATTATACTAAATAGTAGTCAAACAAAAAATTAGAATTATACAATACAACGTTAGTGTATTTACAGTATTATTGTTGCTTGCGCTATTTGAATAGATATGTTATCAGAATTGCTCATCAATAATAGTAACTACTACTATGTGAGAGTCCACGACGTACTGCGCTACTGTTGCAGTTATTATTACTGTGGACATTCAAGTGGCAAACTATCCCACTTTGATCTCATCGTTCTCCATCAATCTAAGTGGTACGAGAAATCTGAAGCCAGCATTGGAAAGCTAAGGACAAGAGCTTTCCAACGGTGTGCGCTACATTTTCCGTATCTCAAATATTGATTGAGAAAGATGAGGTCAAAGTTTGAATGTTTTGCCACTTGAATGTCCACAGTAATAATACTACTGGCAATAATAACTAATTAGTATAACTACTAATTCTTTCTGCGTAGCTATACTAATTACTATGCAGAGGAGACAAGTGAAACAGTCTGAAACTGCTGCTCAGAT
>WBZZ01006186.1:105000-110000 GCA_019918135.1 Paulinella micropora
ATCGGATTGGCCTCGATGTTTGAATTCAAAATCAACTTGTGCCTCAAGCTTTTCGAGCATAGGCTCTGGTTTCCAGATAGTTCGAAATGTTTCGTGTTTCATCAGGTTCATCGCATAAATGGACGAGAGGTGTTTATCTGGGCAGTACTTCAGCATTTGAGCACGGTTGATTTGAAGTCGCTGGTAAAAAGAGACGATGGATTGGAGCTGTAGACCGAATTTCGAGCGTGGGCGGTAAAGGCAAGAGACCAGAGCTCTTTTGTAGATATTGGCCCATTTTTTGAGGAAGCGGGTCGCAATTTTCTCAAGGGTTTTGGCGAAAGATAAGCAGAGGTCATAAGTGAGAAATGGCCAGGCAAGTGACTGGACAGCGTAGTGCTGGTATAGCCACAGTTTCATAAAGCCATTGATCGAGCAGCTATCGATGGCTTGCATAGAAAGAATGAACTTCTTTTGGATTGCTGCACGTTGTTCGTTTTCGCTGAGGTCATGGTAGACAATCCATCCGAGGTCTTTGAAAGGCTTGTCAGCGATGAAGTCAATCGGTTTGCCAGTAATAGTAAGGGCGGGGTCGAAAGGTGGGAACGAGATCGGCAATAATCGTTTGAGACCCTTATGGTCGTCGCCTTTAGTCCAGTATTTGAAAGCAAGGCTTTTGCATTTGGGCGGTTTCGCGGCCATTGTTCTGGACCATGACAGAAATTTGTCAATCATGTTGATGGACGATTGACAGTGTTTCGGGGATCGGCAGTGTAGTTTGAGGTCGTCAGCATAAGCAGCTTCGTGCACGATGACTTCATCTGTTGAGGTCTTATGCTTGAAATGATAACCGTTGTTTTTGGTCAAGGATGATAGGAGGTCAAGGAGTAGGTTGAAAACTATGTTGAAAAGGAGAGGAGAAATGCAGCATCCTTGAAAAACGCCAACAACAAAAACAAAGGGTTCTGATGACCAATCTTTCCCTTCGATTGTGGCTACTAAGAGTTCGTAGTATAAAAAGATTATGCGAGCAAACATAGGGGGCACGTGGTACCACCAGAGAGCGAACTGGATCAAGTTGTGGTTTACGCTTCCAAAAGCGTTTTGTAGGTCAATCCATGCTATGACCAGTTGGCGATAGTGATCTTTTGCATTTCTGATGGTAGCTTTTGTAGTAGCAATGTGCTCGGGGCATCCTGCAACGTTACGGAGGAAACCTTTTTGTTTTGCTCTGTCAAAGTACTTGTTATCTAGCAAAAAACTCTCTAGGCGTTTTGACCACAAAGAGAAAAATACCTTACCCGAGCAGCTTGTCAGAGCAATCGGACGATAGTTTGAGGCCTGAAGTGGATCGCCGTCCTTATGAAGGAGGGAGATAGCAGCTTGGGCCCAGCTATTAGCTACATCCGTTGTCCAACACTTGACAATGAGTTTGTGTAAGAAAAGTAAAGCGGTGGGAAGTCTCTTGTAAACAAGGTAGCTAATACCATCTCTGCCAGGGGCTGCACCATTACGCTTGGCAAACACAGATCTTTTGGTTTCCAAGAAGGACGGTGGCTTGAGGTCAAAGGGGACAGTTGGTAGAGGCGGGCGATTCATTTCAGGTAAGGGCACGTAGGTTTGTTCACGATTAGCGTCTTTGTATAGGTTGGGAAAGTAGGAGTCACAGTTTTCTTTGGATAGGGAGGAAGTGGTTTGGGTTGAGGGGGGATGAAACAGATTTTTGGCAAACTTATGAGGGTCATTTCGGAAGCGTGTATTTGCTTGTCGTTGAGCGGAGCTTAAAGTTGTTTCCTTGAGACGACGGCGGAGGCGGTTACCGGTCTTCAATAATACTCGCCAAGTTTTTTGCAGGCTTTTTGCAACAGCAGCTGGAATTGAACCTGCCCTTTTGAGATCTCGCAGATGTCTCTTTTGGATCAGTTTTTGTTGTCGGTTCTGCGTGAATTCTGTTTGGAGCCGGATTACGTGGCGGTTTTTTCGTTCATGAGTTTGTTCTTGTGTTTTTGTTTGAGGTACCCGTTGTGATATGAAGTCGTAGAGATATCTTTCAAATTTCGCTACTGCTTCGTCACACGACAAGCGTTTGATGAGAGAGGAGGGGAGGATGAGAGGGAGTGCGGATTGGAGTTCTTCTTCAATGCCTTTCCATTCGCTTGGTGTTGATGGCAATACCAGGCGTTTTCTTCTTTCGGTTGGTTCTTTCGGGGCACTTCTTGTCCGATGGACGAAATGGGAGTATGTCTCGGCGTCAACACAGTGGGTGGAATCCAGGTTGATAATGCCGGGTTGCGACTTGTAGTCCGGATGGACGTGCGCTTTTGGGCTCTTCTTTTCGAGGAGGCCCGAAAGGTCTTCGTAAGGGTGAACATGAGCAAAATCTCCTCCAGGGGGTTCAGGCGGTGCAGAGCACGCACTGGGAGGGTGACGGCGGCCAATCCGGAGGGAATAGCGGTGCGTCGGTAGGTTTTCGCATGTAGTTAGATAGATAGATAGATAGATAGATAGATAGATAGATAGATAGATAGATAGATAGATAGATAGATAGATAGATAGATGGGAAGGCATATAGATAGGTAGATACGTAGGTAGGTAAATAGATAGTAGACAGATAGACAGATAGATAGATAGATAGATAGATAGATAGATAGATAGATAGAGATAGATAGGAAGGTATATAGATAGGTAGATACGTAGGTAGGTAAATGGATAGATAGATAGATGAGATGTCGCAAAGGAATGTAGTCCTTGCAAAGGAACGCAGTTTCACATCAAACAATAATTTGTGTACTGTGCATGTGTCCGGGATGGGAATCACGGGTAGACTGTGTTCTGGAAAAAGAAGAGGAGGAAGGACGTTGAAGAAAAAGGCAATCTAGGAATATAGATAGTAGACAGATAGACAGATAGATAGATAGATAGATAGATAGATAGATAGATAGATAGATAGATAGATAGAGATAGATAGGAAGGTATATAGATAGGTAGATACGTAGGTAGGTAAATGGATAGATAGATAGATAGATAGATAGATAGATAGATAGATAGATAGATAGATAGATAGATAGATAGATAGATACCTTGCTCTCCCTCCAGACTTGCGACCAGTTTGCCTATGAATAGATTAGATAGATAGATAGATAGATAGATAGATAGATAGATAGATAGATAGATAGATGGATGGATGGATGGATGGATGGATGGATAGATAGATAGATAGATAAATAGATAAATAGATAGATAGATAGATAGATAGATAGATAGATAGATGGATGGATGGATGGATGGATAGATATGTTTGGTCTATCAACTCTGCATATCCGAAGACATAGGCATCCATTCCACCCCGCCGCCAATCGGCGACTGGGTAGCGGGCTGGGAATGGGCACTAGGCCCCGAATTTGTGCAGTCTGACGGTTCTACGACCCTCCCTGGCTAGAGGGCCGTAGAACCAACCCAGACACGTGTCCGTGATCACGTGCCCCGCCAAGGCTCGGGCCCGAGGGGTACACCAACCCTCGAGCTTCATCCAAGGCGACCACTTTCGCGGCGGCCGGACTATACCTTAAGATCTCCCTGCTTATGTGCCTACCCGCACACAGGAAGATCCCACTCCCGTCTAGTCTCTGAACCTTTCCCATTTGTCAGGACACCACTGGGTAGTGGCGACGGAGGACTACCGGGCCAGCTGCAGCGGTGACATAAGTGGGCCGACGTCGAGAGTAGTGACCATTTGCCATATCCATTGGTCACTAAACTCACGTCGGAACACTCAGTCCAAGGCAGCCAATCAGAGGTAGTCGTACCGAGTAGGAGCCATGCGCGGGGTTGGCCTGACAAGAAGGGACTTGGCTGCGGGTTACCCATTATTCCCTGCGTGGCCATATCCTTCGAGTTTTTACCATCCGACGAGCGTTACCTCGCCTGCTGCACCTTGCGGTTTCCCGCAGGCCGCGGTATCGAAGGCTCTTAGGGCTTTCCCGAACAGTTTGAGAGTGTATCGAGGGCCAATGAAGGGTAGTCATCAGCCCTGGCCAGTCACGCTGCACCAGCTGCGACTGCACAAACAGCTGGTGAAGGGCTGAAGGAGATAGATAGATCGACCCCCAGGCTGTAGGTGCCAGTGGGTCGAGTCCAACTCCGGGATGCAGTTTATCGTCATGCCCAGGACGGATGGATGGATAGATAGATAGATAGATAGATAAATAGATAGATGAAATATCGACTAATGTCAGAAAAAAAAAGGAGCTTCTGATTTCGTCAACCAGGAAGTCTGTGGGTAAAGTATTAACCCGATGCCCAGCTAAGCCGTGATGTTTGCACGGAAGGGACTGATACAGGCAATACCAAAGCTTCCTAGTACCAGGCGGGGCCAGGGCTCGTTCCATAAAGCGCCCCTTGCAGAACGAGCTCCCACCTCCATTACAGAGGGCCCAGTAAGCAGATGGAGTTTCGAGACTGTTCGACAGTCTAGTATAAACCGACAGAGCACTGTGGGTTTTATTCCGGGCTCAACAAGCGAGAAAGGGCACCCTGAGGGAACAGGATTGTGCTTCCCGTCGCTATTTCGGCATATGACTTATAGGCGTATGGCTAGGCACACATAAGGCACCCCACCACGGGCCCAGCACACCCACACCATCCCCTAATTCTCTGTCTGTCGACAGATGGCACCCATTTCAAAAAATCAAGCCCAAGAGAGGGTCAGTGACACCTCAAGTGGCCTTGGTTCATTCCGTAGAGTAAGTGATAAGATCAACTGATGAAATATCGACTAATGTCAGAAAAAAGGAGCTTCTGATTTCGTCAACCAGGAAGTCTGTGGGTAAAGTATTAACCCGATGCCCAGCTAAGCCGTGATGTTTGCACGGAAGGGACTGATACAGGCAATACCAAAGCTTCCTAGTACCAGGCGGGGCCAGGGCTCGTTCCAAGATAGATAGATAGATAGATAGATAGATAGATAGATAGATAGATAGATAGATAGATAGATAGATAGATAGATAGATAGATAGATAGAT
>WBZZ01006186.1:120000-137500 GCA_019918135.1 Paulinella micropora
AACCCCCTGCAATATTGCTGCAATGTTAGGGTGCGGTATGGGCTAACTTGCACAAACAGACTTTGACGCACAGCACTCGTTTTCTATTTTCTGTCACTTATGTTGTGCTCTTGTGTCCCTTTTGCACTTGTAATGCTTGGGAATAGGCAAACAATGACAGGACAAGTGTGTGTTGTTGTTAGAAGACAGATGTGGATGTCTGTGCAGTCTGTAAAGAAGTGGTTGGAATAACTATTTCGTGATTTGGAATTGCTTTTCGTAGGGGGGGAGGGGGTTGGCAACCTCCAGAGAGGGTTTTGATATGAAAATGATAGGCCCCGGATGATAAATATATACACAACATTGTTAGGTCATAAAAAATTAACTCCTCAACATTGGACTGTGCAAGACTGCAAAAGTTATATCAATACATAAATATTCAATCAGGACAGAAAAACAGAAACTTGACGAATCCTCCAATACCATCACAATACAATACTTAACAGAAGTGTCTATTTTGTCTGCATTTGGAGCCTCACAGAGCATACAGGTGTATAGTGCAACAGAAAAAAAAAGTTGGAGTAGACTCTACTCCGACTTTTCAATCTCTGTTGAAGCACTTCTACTAAGATGATCAAAACTAAGAAAAAAATACTTGTTAAATCTATTCGAAACAACGAAAGAAAATTCAGTCGCAGGTCCTGGAAGTGATGCAACATGCCATGACGCAATAAAACAATAAAACAAGCACTAGCAAAAACCTACAAAACTTAAAGGCTTGAAGTTGATTGTTGAAATCAACTGATTGCGGTCAATCTTAATTTAAACAAAACTGGTTTTTTTATTTGCGAACAAACCATTTAGAAATTGGGTTCAGGAATTCGAGCCCAAGCGTTCAAACCGAAAATTCTGGCTAAATAATCAGTGAGATCCAGTAAAGAAGATAAGAACTCAAGTGATGGATAGACAACCCAGGCAACCAGAGCTGTTTGTGGATGAAGAAATGCTGCGATTGACTATCAAGTAACTGAAACGATACACTAAGACCTAAAGCGGTGCGTGCAGGATTGCGTACAAGGCAGCTTGGCTGATTTGAACAGAAAAAACTAAATTGCATGTTCGCTTTGACACATGAAACCGGACCCTGATAAAGACAACGTCACGAAAACGATTCAAAGTCCTGAGATATATGCATATGATTTGACATGGTAAATAATACACACACGGAAGAGACCTGCGAACGTGAGTTAGAAATATGTAAGGATAGTTATGATAAAGGAATATAAAAGAACAGCAAACAAAAAGCAATGATTATCAATGGCAGCAATTATGCAAGCATGCCTTCACAAAAAAAATATCGGAGTAGACCCTACTCCTGATAACTTACCTCCAGTAATTACAAGGGTGGTACAAAACTAACCCGGCTGAAGTCTCAACATGAAGAACGAACAATGAAGAAACAATAAACTTTCTTTAAGTAACAAAAATAACTTTAATTAAAACAGAGACCTACTATGCAGTAAATTACTCGCAGCCTCATCAAATGAAACAGGCAAGACTGTCCAAGCTTATAGACAATCAAATACTACTTATTACTTTTTGCATCATCCAACAAGTAATCGGTTTCCTGGCTGAGGTTAGATGAAGATGGCAGAGGTCCTGCGGCTTCTGCAGGTCTCTGCGGAGAAGAGGGAGCAGACCTCAACCTGCCGCTTCTCAGAGAACCATAAGACATATCAGCTGCAGAACTAGCACTTTGGATCATAAATTTGTTCATGGGTCCAACTGGATTTTTCCTGACTCCTGTGCCTGGCCAAGAATGTGACGGTGAGACTTGCAGGAAAGAAATCATTCACTACCTTTGTGCACTTGTGATTGGTCACTTTTCTGAACGAGAGTTGCTTGTGAAGCAGGCAACTGCTGCTGCTGCTGTTGCTGACCCTGCAATTGCTGATCCTGCTGCTGCTGCTGCTGTGGCAGTTCTGGGATCGCGTTAGGTAAAGTAGGCGAGACACTAGTATTTGCAGTCGACTAGTCAGCAACAGCGCCGCCTAAACTGCTGCCGGGTGCAAGAGCTTCTGAGACTTGCTTTTAATCCAACCGAATTGTTATAGAACCAGCCACTTGCGCAGGCTGCTCATGCGATGTTTTCCCCGCCTTGGCCTGAACTGCGGCTAAGGCCGCGCCCACGGCAGCAGCATCAGCTGCAGAAGTAAAGGAAGCAGACGGCAAAGCTTGAGCATGAGAAGAAACCAAAGCAGCCAATTTCTGTACTAAGTCTTCTCCCAAACCAAAGATTTTCCGATGTCCTTCGTCTGGTCATTCCTGCATCAATCAAACCAAGAAATGTTTCAGCGAGCACAAAAGCCTTTAAAAACACAGTGAAACTTACAGGGCTGAAGTGTCCATGGGAATCTGGGATTGAAGAGATTTGGCCTTATGGACGAGTCCCATCAAAGTTGCGAGCTTTTCTTTATAGTGTGTCGTGAGATCGTTGATGCGTTCTTCTTCGGTTTTCCCCCGCCTCTGCACAAATCAAAACAAACAGATAAATAAGACAAAAGTAACAAAGTACGTGTGGTAGAAAAAAGTCAAACCTGAACAGCGACCTCCAACTCTTCCGCACTTCTGGAAAAATAATGCAAGGATTCAGAGAGATCATCTGATATCAACGGATTTCTTCGATTGGGATCGGTCCTTTTCGTTCAGCCGTCCCTTTAGTAGAATCAGCGATGATCTTTCTGTGCTTGGAAATAAAATTGAAGACGCGCTTACAAAACCCAACCTTTTGGCGGATGTCAAGGTCGAGAGAAAGGACGGAATAACCCGAGCTCAAAGCGGCGATTGCACCAGAACCACTTCCGGAGCACAAATCCAAGATCATGTTCACGTCGGGGCTTCCACCAATCAAACGAATCAACGCTAACACAAGCATGCAATAATTAAAAATAGACATAATGAAATTTAAACAAAGCGCTGAAGTTAAATAACTAATGTTACCTTGGTTAAGCCTAACAGCTTCAGAAGAAGGATTAACAACCACATTTTTGAAGCCACCAAGGCCGTCTGATTGAGGCATGTAAACTTTGCGCATCGTGTTGATAGACTATGACGTTGCCAAAGAACTGATGATCAGAGGGAACTGTGTCTTCAAGGAACGAGTCAAGTTTGTCCACATGCACACCAGTACCACTTGGGCCAGAGGGTTGTAGTTCCCGGGAGGCGAGTCGAGCATCATTTCCAAAATCATCGTGCTTCTCGTTGTAGGCGCAAACTACGATGGCGATACTCTAATAAACATCACAAAAAAAATGTCGGAGTAGGGTCTACTCGAACTTTTCAAAATTGTGAGGGTACCCTGTTGTATGTGTAGTGCTCGAGAGAAAGCTTGAAGCGAGAGTTGACAGCAGTAATGATAAAAGTGTCGTAGTATCCGGCCCTGTTGGCAGCGTCCTGCACGATCCAAATTTGTTCCAGGGGAACGTGGACGCCAACAAAAAACTGAAGAGGAAATGGCTTGTTCGTTTCAGGGTCCATCTCCGGGGCAGCGATGTCTGCAAAAACAAAAAAATTAATTTCTATAGGACAACACAGTATTTTTGAGTACCAACTACTTGGCGAAGGCAATGTGCATATTCGATGTTGGTCCAGCGTGCATTGTCCCAGTCGCCAATTCCCCATCCCCAAGGTGCGTTCAGGTTGGCATAGCGAAAATTGATTTTGCACTTGCTCTGAGCACTGTTGAACTTCATGACTGACTTGATATACTCGTAAATATGCACACTTGACTCGGTTTGGATTGGTTCAAGGACATTGTACAGCGTGTGGCTCAAAGGATTCTGGGTAGGGGAGACAGTGAGGTTCATCGCCTGACGACCGCATTACTGACAAAATCACAGCTTTGAGAAGAACGGCCCACGATGTAAGGGCATAAGGATGCTTCGTATTGAGGTTCATCGCCGAAGTGTGCTGCGCCAGCCTCTTGATACTCCTTTGTCGGACTGTCCAGAAAAGTAGAAACGCGTGCAGAACGTGCAGCTCGAGATGTTTTTTGGCGAAAGTACCACTGCCGGAGCTGGGTTCTGACGTCAAAATCAAGTTTTTCGTACAAGGATTGCCAAAAAGCATGGTCAAGTTTCATCTCGCCGCCTTCATCTTCCGCCTCCTCCTCTACAGCAGGTGAATTGAGAACTTCGGCCTGGCGCTTGCGCTTGCATTTGAGTGTTTCTTTTTGTTCTTGCTTGACTCTTTTCTTCTCGAGTGCGATATATATTTTCCAGCATTTTTGGCTTTTTCTTAGCCAAGGTAATCAACCACTCCTCTGTGAATTGCGGTCCCAAGAGATTATGAAGGCAGTCCATGGTGTTATCGGATGCATTGAAAATTATGTGCGATACGCGTCCGCAAAGTGATGATATCCTTCTGAGAGCTGAGCCACGTAGCCGCTTGAGAAGGAGTTAAATTCTTGTTCATAATGTTTGAGAGACATTCCTCAAGAAGGGTATCGTCGACCCCGTCGAGATGTTTTTGATGAAATTTTGGATACGGGGTTGTCGTACTTGGAAAAGTCGACCTTGGTAAGAGCAGCCTGGAAATCATCCTGATTTCCGGATTTTGAAGCCTTCTTTTGAGCAGTCTTGATCGCGGGTAGACTATACATCCATTGCGGTCGAACCTTGACGTTAACTCGTTCAAACATGGCAGTAGGTCGAAGTTGTTAGTGAGAAGGTTGTAGTGACTCATGATCCTTTTCTGCTCTGGAGTACGAAGATCCGCCTTGGTCCTTCTGGCCTCAGCAATCGTTTCCTCTGGGGGCCAATGAGCGTAGGTAACGACTCCCGCGTCTTGGAGCATCGACCAGCGATCAGGTTGAGGAAGGATGTTGTCCTTCCCATATTCCAGTTGGTAAGGACTGACAAGTGACTTGCGATAGCTGTACCTATCCGCGGTGGTTGTGAGATCTGTGGGAATGTTGGCGTTGAAACGCTGCAGAAGTTTCTGGACCTACAAAGCAGAAAAAAAAAATATTTTTTGGAAAAAATTGGCGAAAATTGTGGAAAAAATTATATGTCCGATAGGGTCTACTCCGACATTTCTAAAAAAATCCGGAAAATTACGGTAAAACTTTTTTTTAATCTCGGCCGGGAACACAAACACGTAAATGTCGGAGTAGGGTCTACTCCGACTTTTTTTCTGTGATACGGTCTTGAAGGTCCAATATCAAAACAAAATAAACAATTCCAAAAATTTGTTCACAAAAAAAAAGTCGAAGTAGACCCTTCTCCGACATTACGTGTTCACAAAAAAAAGTCGGAGTAGACCCTACTCCGATTTACGTGTTTGAAATGGAATGGTGTGACCTTTGAAAATACGTCGGTTTGCCAGACGTTTTCCTGAGAATCAGAGCTCATTTTCCCCACGGCCCTCGCCCTCTCATCGGACGTTAAGTTAATATAAAGCTTGCTGGCGCGAAAAAGTAAGTTTGGATGCTATACAGCTTTGCCAAAGTTCTCCAGATACATTTTGACCGCGGCAACACCATGGTTCCCACCAATAACAAGGTAGTAGATGTCCTGGTGCTTGTTGCTGGGAAATTGCTGGTTGAATCCAGAAGGGGGCCACTGCATTTCGGTGTTTTGATTGACCTTGCCCTCACCATAAAGTCCAGGAGCCTCAGATTCGAACTGCTCCTTGCTGGTGAATTGCTGCCAGTTCTGGGTGTCATTCCAGAAAGGATCGGTGTAACTCTCTGACAAATTCCTCAAATTTTTCTTGCCTTGTTCGGTCAGCTTGACTGCAACAAGGTATGTTTCAGGCAAGTCCGGGAAACGATTCTCAGCCAACTTGGCAGACAATGATGCGGCGTGAGCCGCGAGATAGGGTCGAATTTGCCACGCTTCTGGCGCTCGGTACATGCGAGGAATAAAAATTTCCTTCACGCCAACCAAATTTTCCCTTTTTATCTCCAAAGAGCGCTCTTCCACGTCGAGTAATTCGAAGCCTTTTTGGACAATTTCATTTTTCAAAGCTTCTTGTTGCATGACTTCCAAAGAACTTTCTTGTTGGAGCCTGGTTTCCTCTTTGGCTTCCTGAGATTTCAATTGCGCGGCACCAGTGTTCCTGGGCTTTGCAGCAACCTTGCGTTTCTTCTTGGGCTTGCCAGCTTGCCCAGAAACCTTTTCTTGTTTTCCCTTTTTTCGCTTGACTGCTTTGCACTTGCTAGAAGAAGATGCTTGGGACTTGTTGGGCACAGTCGTGTCGGCATCAGTTTCTTCATCTGACTCTTCATCCCCTTCTTCCCAATCTTTGTCCGTGTCCACATTTTCTACTTCCACAAGCTCTTCGGTTTTCTTCCTGTTATGTTGATGGCTGTCCTGCAACTGGTTTAGGCTCGGAAGGCTTCTCAGTTTTCTGTTCAGGTTCAACAACCACAGTTTCAACGACGATTTCATTTTTTTTTCAGGGGGATTTAAAGGAGGTGATAGAGCAGTCAGGGATGCGCTCGGCTTTGGAGTAGACGGACGAGTTAGAGAAGCCGGGGGGGCTGAAGCAGCTTTTGATCCCGATATTAATCGAGTAATATCAGCGGTCGAGATTTGGATCGGTGGTGATGGAGAACTCGAAGACGAAGACGACGACGAACAAGAGGACGACGACGAAGAAGACGAAGACGACGACGACGACGATGTCGAAGAGCCAGTAACTGGAATGACGTAAGCTGAGAAACAACACAATTCAGAAATAAGGAATGACTACATTGAATGCAAAAGGCAAGAAATTTCGTACCACGTTGGCTCTCTGGATTTATAAGGCCCGCTCTTTCGACAACTGCGTCCAAAGCTTCCGGTCTGGACCTGTCACAAAAACATGATTTGCAGGAGTAGGGTCTACTCCGACTTTTTTTTGTGTGTGTGTGTGCAACGGCCGAGACATCAGACAAGCTTGAAAAGAGCAAAAAAGAAAGGAAAAGTTACCATGGTTTTTTGATTTTTTTCGGATTAGCGGCCCAATGGTGAGTATTGAGAGATGTGAGCATAGAGTGAAAGCAGTATGCCTGTTGAGTTTCATCAAAGCCCGAATTTTCAATCTCCTTTTTGCTTGCAATTTTCAATGCATTCCACTGGGCGAACACCTAAACACGAAATCAAGGCCCCGTGAATTCGCTCAAATTCCCTTTTTCGTAGAGGGACCATAATTAGTTCAAAAGAACCAAGGAAATTTTAGCAGTCATCACAGAAATAAAGTCGGAGTAGGGTCTACTCCGACTTTTTCAGTTGTGTGACACGATACACCATCACAACATTAAAAAAAGACCGTTCAGACATGAAAGTTATTGGTTGTGATGCAAAACATGGGACGCTGTGTGGGAAAAGTAACGGTTTTTTGTGAAAGAAGAGGCTGAAAAGTACCTTTGGCCACTCTTCCGGAACACCGGCAACATCAATGCATTTCCAAGCTTGATTTGGAGGCACGAAATCTTGGGCCTGGACGGAGTAACTAGCATCACAAACAAAAAAAATTAAAGATTTGGAATGAAAATTTAGAAAAAAAATTAAAACAACAACAACAAAAAAAAAAAATATAGCTGAAAGTGCTAGTTTCAAAGAGAAGTGATTAATAGAAAATTACAGACATGGCATACCAGTTGCCGGAGTGGGTAAAAATCTTGGTCGAATATTCAGTTGCATCGAAAAGTATCTTCTCGATGTCTGATTCAGGGTTCAATGCGACTATCCCTTGTCCCGGTTCTGTGAGTTTGATGTGCCAAACCATTTCAGCGCCTCCATGTCGGCCCTTGCGAGCGTGCCCGGGAAGCACAGCGATCGTCAACGAGGCTTTGATGCCTGGAACAATAGATTCGATTGCCTGCGAACACACACAAATCAAAAACATAGGAGTAGACCCTACTCCGACTTTTTTTTTGTGATCAAAAAAATCGAGGTTAAAAAATTTACCTTGGCAGTACGCGTACGGCTCGTTGCAACTGTTCTGGCGACAGGAGTTTTCTGCTTGGCGTCCTTACCAGCTGCTTTGGCACCACCTCGTGTTCTCGGCATTGGCATGCAATTACACCTGATGCCAAAAAATAATGGTAATCGGTGGCGAGCGAGTCAAGTGCAGGGTGTGTACCCTGCTCAGTAGGCACTTTCGACTTTGATCGCAAGTCGAAGTCTGAGGAATCACACGACCAAAGGGACGCGCGCCCTGTCAAATTCGGAGTGTCCCACTCAAAAATTTAGGCCTGAACATTCGACATGGCACAACGATAAATTGGACCACTTTGGCTTTCCGTTTTTCTTTGCCAGATATTTTTTAGCCATGAACATCGTTCAGTACCAATTTTTCCTACACATATTTCTCCTTTGCCGCAATTGAGCAAAAGGAACGTGTTGGAGTGCCTTCTATTTGAAAATTTGATTTGAAGTTTCCCTCAAAAAAACAAAATTTTGAATAAAGCAGGCTTTCCCCTCCATCGTCATAAATTGGTTTCTCAACAAACACCAACATGCTGAAAACGTCCGAGTAGACTCTATTCGGACTTTTTGTTCTGTGAGCCCGGAAAAAAGCTTTTTTTTTTTTTTTTTTTTTTCAAATTTGACACATTTTCGACTTTTTCATGCACTCCCAAAATCGCGATGTTTCATCGGCGCATGGAAATAGCTCATCTACAGCAAGCATCACGTCTTCTCCTGTTCCAAGTTCGCCAGCACGCAGGCACAGGTTGTCAATCAGTTGTCCTCCTTCCACGTCTAGTTCCAGCAGCCAGTCTTTCTCTTCGCCAGCAATGTTTTCGGACTAAAAAAAAAAGCACCGCGAAAGCCTTGGACCGCAGGATATCGGGAAACACATGCATTTGCACTCATGCAGCCACGTCGACGACGTGGAAACAAAACATGAGCTTGATTTTGCAACTTTAGCAAAAACTGTTCTGGGTGATTCCTTTCATGAACCAGTTGTGCTTCGAGATGGTGGACTGGAAGACGAGCAGCCCACACATGATCCCCATTGTGATCAAGAAGAGAAAAAATCGCGTCGATTGCGAAGGTAAAAAGTTTCTTTATAAACATTTCAGAAATGTCTTCACCATATTATCCTGTTTTTTATTTTCTCTGAGTAGGATCTACTCCAACTTTTTTTTTGGTGATGCGAGAACCTTGTTACTTTATGATGAACTCCGTTCACTCTTAAACTTAATATTTTTTATTTTATCGGAGTAGAGTCTACTCCGACACTTTTTTTGTGTGATGCGTATGTGAAATGAAAACTTTTTAATTTTTTCCATTCAAAACATGAATATAATTTGTACAGATATCCCAAGGCCGCCCTTGCTGATTCATGGGGCGTTGATCTTGAACGCATCAAGCAATGCTGCCTCGTGTCGGAAGAAGATCAAACTCCTGAATTGACTAATCGTCTTGCCATGAAAAGGCTTCGTTTCTGCACATTGCGAAGGGTGCAGCAGAGTACTAGTGAAGTTATTTTCGCGCATACTGGCGAGCGCGCTCGGGGGGGGGGGGGGGGGAGAAGGGATTATGCCGGCCCACCCGGTATATAATGACAATACTGATCGTTCCGGTCTGTCGGTTAATCCTTGGTCTGGAGATTACGAGTCCCTAATTTAGGTATTCCTCAGTCTTCATATCGTTAGTAACAGTTATCTGTTTATTAAATATCCTACTATCGTAACAGTTTTCTATTAAAGCTCTGTTACTGCAAACTGTGTTTGGTGAGAGTTCCGGATCAATCATGATGTTTAGTATAGTGGTATAACACTTATTACCGTTATATATTATACTGTATAGTTTTTAATAACCACTTTGTTGATCAGTAGTATACTGTATGAGTGGCACCAGCCTGTTTTCAGTTACTTGGAGTCAATGAAGTTTTTGGTACGAGCCAATCACTGCCACGCAAAATCACATTTTCTAGTAGCAGTACTGATAACTTTTTCTTCGACTGACGGGAATTACTATTAATAAAATTAAATTATTTCAATTGTTTTTTGTATATCTTGAAATTCGAATGTTAAACAGTAACTAATCCTTATTTTGCATGCTAATTCTTAATCTGACCCTTAATATTAAATTTAACATAAAAAATAGAACTTGAACGTCCTGAGTAATATTATTCAAATTTATTAATATGCTGATTGAGTAAATACAAAGTTAGAAAAATACTAAAGGTGTACAGGGGGACGCACTTGTTATTATCGGCAGTTACTTCCAAACCGAGAGACAGAGCTGTTATACATTGTAAAAAGGTATTAATAATGGCTAAAAAACCACCGGAAAGAAAACTAGTGCCACCCATACCAGAGATGGTACTTAATTGATAACTACGATGACTAGAACGGATATAACGGTTACTAGTAAGCGTCTAATTACCAATTGTACTAATACAATGACTTTCAGAAGCAGGAATATATATATATATATAATATACTACTAAAAAAGTATTAAAAATTCATTATATTATTAATAAACCGGACCCAAAACTTGAAGAAAATTAAAAGTTAAGTTTGATATGGTGTGTGATTCTGTACGCTCAGTCGAAGTACAGACTGTAAATATGCTGTTGCCAGTTGGCATCGGACTACACTGAAAGGACTGCCTCACACAACCCCCCCCCCCCCCCCCCCTTTTTTTTTCTCTTTTAGATCTCCATGTTTGATATGCCACTCGTGACACACTCGATCTTTTGAGCCACACATATGTAAATGTTTGCGAATTAGTGGGGTGAGACGCTGTTCTCAGCCCCTAGACAAGCTTTCGGGAGTCTTTGTTCAGTTTTTTTTGTTTATGGTATTTTCCTTTAGACTTTCCTTTTTTTTGGCCCCCTTTTCCTTTTTTGCTTGGAGGAGTAACGGTCGGAGAGGTTGGTTGAAAGTTGATTTGGAAGGGAAGACAGTTTGAAAGCAGGTTCAGCAATGAAGATGGATATTTTCCTTTGCTGGAGGCAAAAACGCCCATCGTCAATGCTCCTGCCACTGCATCGACTTGTGTGATGATGTACCTGATCACAAAACCATGCATGTAGAAGTTAGGGTTAGGGTTAGGGTTAATGTACCTGATCACAAAACCGTGCATGTAGAAGATAATATCATACAGATTTTGCAACCGAACAGTTGAAGCTAACATTTGAATCTCTTTCATGTCTCTTCATACTAACAACCTTTGAATCTCTTTCATGTCTCTTCATACTAACAGTGGTGTGCCTTATTTTAAGAACAATCCATACGTTTGTCAAGGTTCAATCAGGGGTTGGGACGGGACTGCAAAGGCTATCAGTCTATTCATTTATACATACACACATATAAGTACACATGCATAACATGAATCTTCCCACCTGCTTGAGGTTAGGTTCGTTCATCGTACATCGGGATAAGCATACGGTTGATTGTTTTGAGTGAGTACGCATGTCTCGCTTGTGTGTGTGCGTGCGATGAAACACGAGCTGGATGTGTATGTTAACGTTATGTGTTTGGAGCATGCATGGTATGTGTCCGTATGCTCATGTGCGCACATAGAATGTGGAATATGTATGTACTGTACTGCGTAGTTTTTGGGTGTCTTTTGAAGTGTATGTTATGTTGATGAGCATGTAATTATTTTTCGTTTCTATCTTTTTATTCATTTGTCGAACTATCTTTTTTACCTTTCCTATAATAAGTGCAGTGTTACATTAATCAATCCATCAGTCAACATCCTCCCTCCATCCTTTTTCTTCTTCTGTAAAAGTACCTTGCACGACACATGATGACTTCACCTGGACTAAGAGTTTTTACAGCTGGTACACAGACGAAGTCCGCGGGAAGCGAAGACGACAATACAATATTGGAAACCACGAAATCCAGATTATTTGCAAGGCTGAAGTCAAAGTAGATCTCGGTCGGGATTCCCGATACGTAGTTTGTGATCGCGTTGCGGTACTTCAAACTGAAACGAAGCGTTCGGTTGCTTTGGTAAAAGTAGGCATTATTCGCCACTAAAGAGAGAAAGAGAGAGAGAGAGAGAGAGAGAGAGAGAGAGAGAGAGAGAGAGTGAGAGAGATGACTTCTCGTGAACTGGTAGAATGCACACATGACGTAATCCAATCAAAAACGAAGCGTTTGGTTGCTTTGGTAAAAGAAGGCATTATTCGCCAGTGCATACGTTCAGATGATTACATTTAGTCTCTTTCACACACATAGACACACATACTGTTCCGGCGCGCGCGAGAGAGACACACACACACACACACACAGAGAGAGAGAGAGAGAGAGAGAGAAGAGAGAGAGAGAGAGAGAGAGAGAGAGAGAGAGAGAGAGATGACTGCCTCGCATCAACATAATCTCGCATGAAAAAGCACAAATGTTCAGCAAGCACAAAATTTATCAGACTATAGCTACACAAAAACGAATCCTATCGATGCTGTACCGCTGGATGGATTGTAGTTTGTTGCATCAATAGCCATGCAAACGTCCGCGGCATATTCTGCCGGGGTACTGGGGTAGCCTGCGCTAGTAGTGGTATTGATGATCTCTACAGTAACAAGGAGGTTGGAAAGAAAGAAAGGAAAGAAAGAAGAAGAGAAAGAAAGAGAACGAAACAAAAAGAAAAAAATTGTAGAAAAGAAAGAAATAAAGAAGGAAAGAAGAAAGCTCACGTTCCATGAATTATGATTTCAAGCGCTTGGCGTTCTAGTTGTTGCTTGTGTATGTAGGTTGGTAGATAGACAGATAGATATATAGATAGATAGATAGATAGATAGATAGATAGATAGATAGATAGATAGATAGATTGTTGGTTTGTATGTTTGTATGGTTGTAGGTAGCAATGGCTCATATTAAAGCTCTTATCAAGAGCCATGAGAAGGGTTTGGGAGGTAAGAAGCTGATAGAGAAGCACTTGAAGGATATTTGTGAATATTCCCTAACACCTACGCGTTATGAAGGTCAACCGGAAAAAAAGTTGAAGTGAGACGTCGAACCAATGTGTCATACAATAATACAAACACACAGCAGCCAATACACGAGACTGTGAAAATATTTCCCAAAAGTTATCCAACTTTTGAATATTGTTTTTTCTATATCAATGCCATTTGTTGTGAGGTCCGATTTCTTTAATACAGACCGGAGAAGATAGCAACGCCCTCAGGATCACAAGTGAGCGCATCAAAAGCTGCACAGGTACAGAAGAAGGGAATGAGGAAGAAGGAAGAAGGAAGAAGAAATAAGATCACGCATCAAATGCGGCACATGTACAAAAGAAGAAGAAATAAGATCACGTAAATGCTGCACATGTACAAAAGAAGAAGAAGATGATGATGATGATGATGATGAGAGAAGATGAACAGGAGAAGAAGCAAAAAACGAGGTTGTCATCGTTGGTTGCCACGTATCACAATCTGGACGTACCAAGAAGGAATGATGCATGTGCATAGCAGGGGATGGGTAAGGGCTTGACCAAAAGCAAGGAAATCACTGTAATCTTGTATGATGTTGAGATTGTAGACAAGCTTGATCAGCATACGGGCACAGTTGCTGCTAAACGCGTTGTAGAACTACGCACACGAAACCGTGCATTCATAAGCTATACATCTATCTTTCATATCTATCTACCAACCTACTACCTACCTACTTATCTATCTATCTATCTATCTCATTCATACATGAACACAGTACGAGGGCTTCAGAGAGTTAAGGTAAAAAGAAAAGGAACAAAGAAAGAAAGGATGTATGGGAGGTCATTGATTCTTCTCTCTCTGCTCACGCTCATCGTTGTCGAACCCTTTCTCAGTACCGATATATTATATCTACATGGAGGAAAGACTGGTAAACACAGTTATTGTCTGATAAATAGATAGATAGCAGATACATAGATAAGACAGATAGACAAAAAGATAGGTATACAATGTGGGTAGATAGATAGAATAGATACCGAAGGAGGCACTGTGTTGCAAAGTTGAAAGAAGACTTCTTCTATTCTCGTCGTGCCAGCGAAATAGAAGAGCTGAGTTGGGTCTGAACAGTCTTGGCTTGGCATCCTGGCCGCGAGTGGCCGCCGCTGTTCTCGTGGGGGAAGGCGTGTAGTGTAATTGTTGAGGGGGTTCCCAAAGTCCGGTGCCGAGACAACCGCACAAGCGATACTCTGAAAATTCTGCGTATGCAAAATACAACACAAATGCGTACTGGGAGGCAACACACCAGTCAGTGAAACTCAAGAAAGCTCAAGTACATGAATGCAAGTGTGTTTGTGATGTGTATGAGGGGGGGGGGGGGGGGTTACGCGTACGGCCGAAAAGCTCGACCCCAACCACTAACAGAACATATGCATGAAAAACCGTCATCAAGTGAGGATGCAGTATTTAAGCACAGCAACCACGTTTCGAGGTCTCTCAACCTTCTGAAAACAAGTCAATCTCAAACACGAACTTAATTGCAAAACCAAACGCTAGTTTGTTTCAACTCTTTCTCTTCGAGAAACAACATTCAATATGATTACCAAAATGCTTTCGCAAACATAGGAACAATTAGGCTCGCTACCCGATTCCAACCACACGTAGATATGGGTCTTATCCTAGTTCAAGCATCACGCAAAACGTAATTATTCTACCTTCAGTTCCTATTCAATACATGCATAAATGCATACATTTACATACATTACATACTTTGTGCGTCCTTTTTTTTTTTGCTTTGGGATCTCCGGGTTATGTGAATCGAGGTTATGATATCAATAGATTGAACAACTAATGACTAGCTTGCGAAAAATATACTATGAAGATGAATGACAGTATGTACGTGTTTTCGTGTATACTGACGAATTCAACGGTCACGTCCACAATTCCATTGTTGCAGTCGGAGAAGTAGGAGAAATTCCTGAAGCTCTCAAAGTTGTTTGTAAAATTGCTGCATAATTCTTCAAGCATTTTCCCAATCCCTTCTGGATCCAGAATCTCATCGTTTTGGTGGCGTTCCTCGTCCCCTGCGATGCCTTCGACAAAATTCACAAGGGAACTGGAAGCTGGATCCACCGAAACTACAGTCGACTTAGCTTGATCCACCGAAGGTACAACTGCATTTGCTGCCTCGGAGGCTAGACGACGACGCTTGGGGCCAGGGCAATCCGTGCAATGGGCGCTAAGAGCTTGATAGCCTGCGTAACCACCCCCACCTGCAAGCGCTGCGCCAGCTGTGACACCTCCAACAACTTGCAATCCCCTTCCTGTATTGATGGCTTCTGCTGCAACAGTATTCCCTGCAGCTCGCCCAGCATAAGGGAAAACGTACTGTGCAATGACACGTACAACAATAACGATGGCTTGAACAACTGGGGCCGAATCGACGGATCGAACAGCAACTTCAAGTAACAGTATCAGCGCCAACTGCAGTGCCATGATTCTGGTGCACATATGTCGCTCTCTAGTTGAGAACTTAATTGCTTCCCAACAACCGCAGTGATAACAGTGCGATACTCGTAGTTCCACAACCTTGAAAAAGTCCACCCCCTGAAATTTGAAAGTCATGAGCGTTGTAAAATCACACTGGAACCGGTGCCACCTAAGGTATATAGACAGTCATTGTTACAGTGAAAAACGAGGGCCACAAAGATATCTTTCATCTATCTATCTATCTATCTATCTATCTATCTATCTATCTATCTATCTATCTATCTATCTATCTATCTATCTATCTATCTATCTATCTATCTATCTATCTATCTATCTATCTATCTATCTATCTATCTATCTATCTACCTACCTACCCACCTACCCACCCACCCACCCACCCACCTACCTACCTACCTACCTACCTACCTACCTACCTACCTACCTACCTACCTACCTATCAGTAGTATAGGGGGCCACTTGGGCACAGGGTTTCAGTGCAGTTTCATCACAGAAACCACACTAAGAGCTGTTATTTATTATTTCCTCTTCCTATTTTCTCTAAGTTCAAACAACAATTTCATTAAAATCTCTCTTATTACGAATTTCTCTCTGGACTTCACACAAAAAGCAAAAAGTTGACCAACTCCAGAACTTGGTGTGAAATTGTCCTGAGCCACTAGGTGTCTGGTGGAGAAGTGTTTTTCCACTAAGAGCCGTTATTTATTATTTCGTCTTCCTATTTATAACAAATACAGACAGACAAAAGAAAGAAAAACTGCTACCTGTAAATAATTATTATTTAAATAAAATAAAGACACATATATATTATATTCATATTAAAAACATATAATAATATCATATATAAAAATGACAGACACAAACGAGCAACCTATCAATATATCCAAGGGGGGATATATATAATAAAAGAAACTAGACCAAAATTAATTTTTGGTTCATGTGAATTTGTTGTAGTTCAATGGTGTGAAGAAGGTAAAATAAAAAAGAAGAATTTTGATTTTTCAGAGTTTGGAAAAAGAAATAAGGAACAAGCCTTAGAGGAAGCAAACAAGTTTTATGAAGAAAACATAAAACCTAAATATGAAGTTTGGAAAAAATACAATGATGAAAGAGTTAAGCAAAATAAAAAACAATACAAAAATGAATGGAATAAGGAATGGATGAAGAAAAAAATTATATGTGAATGTGGTGAAGAGACAACAAAAATGATATAAAACAATACATCTTTTATCAAGCAATCACGAATTAAGAATGAAAGGAATTAATCCTTCAAACGATGATTTAAATACAGAAAAAATAAAATGTGAATGTGGTTCAACTATAAGGATAAACGGGAAAGAAATTCATGAGAAAACATTAAAACATAAGAAATACATTCAAACTAAAAATAATTAAAAATATTATAAATCCATAATATCTTTTTTCTTTTTTTTCTAGAACTGCTTCTTATGTTTTCAGGTTTTACATCCAATGTTTTTAATAAATTAATATTTTTTCTCTTTTGTAATTTGTTTTACTTTGTCCGATAACTGCTCCTTCGGTTCTTCTTCTTCATGGTGCTCTTCAACATTAGTCTTTAATAATTCTGACGGTCTTACTAAGTCTTCTTCTGACAAGATTACTTTGAAGCCTTTACGGCCCTTAACCTTGAATATAGTTTTACTGAATTGTTCATCACCTTTTGAAAAAATATAGTTCTTTGTAGTTCCTTTCTTACTCTTGTACCCTTAGGGAATTCATTAATTAAAGGATTTCTGTATATTTCTTGACTGTTTTTTTTCAGTCCCTTCAAAAACATTATTCGGAACTGCTTTAATTGTTGTATGATATGTTTTATTATAAGCATTACTGAATTGTTTATCACCTTTTGAAAAAATAGTTCTATGTAGTTCCTTTCTTACTCTTGTACCCTGCTTTAATTGTTGTATGATATGTTTTATTATAAGCATCAACAACCTCATGAATAATAGGAACCCACTCAAAATTTTCATTAAATTCCTATATTAAATTTAATTCATTTCGTATCGTTCTGATAAACCTATCTATTATACCCATTGTTCTGTGGTCACCTACTTGAACAGTCCTATGTTCAATATTATTTTGTCTGAAATATTCAGTCACTTGTCATTTGAAT
>WBZZ01006186.1:140000-149486 GCA_019918135.1 Paulinella micropora
GGGGTATGAGGGACATAGAGAAAATTTGAGGGGTATGAGGGACATAGAGAAAATGAGGGGTATGAGGGACATAGAGAAAATTTGAGGGGTATGAGGGACATAGAGAAAATTTGAGGGGTATGAAAGACACAGAGAAAATGAGGGGTATGAGGAACATAGAGGGAAAATGAGGGGTATGAGGGACATAGAGAGAAAATGAGGGGTATGAGGGACATAGAGAGAAAATGAGGGGGGTATGAGGGACATAGAGAGAAAATGAGGGGAGTATGAGGGACATAGAGAGAAAATGAGGGGTATGAGGGACATAGAGAGAAAATGAGGGGGGTATGAGGGACATAGAGAGAAAATGAGTGGTATGAGGGACATAGAGAGAAAATGAGGGGTATGAGGGACATAGAGAGAAATTGAGGGGTATGAGGGACATAGAGAAAATGAGGGGTATGAGGGACACATAGAGAAAATGAGGGTATGAGGGACATAGAGAAAATGAGGGGTATGAGGGACATAGAGAAAATGAGGGGTATGACGGACACAGAGAGAAAATGAGGGGTATGAGGGACATAGAGAGAAAACGAGGGGTATGAGCGACATAGAGAGAAATTGAGGGGTATGAGGGACATAGACAAAATGAGGGGTATGAGGGACATAGAGAGAAATTGAGGGGTATGAGGGACATAGAGAAAATAAAGGGTATGAGGGACATAGACAAAATGAGGGGTATGAGGGACATAGAGAGAAATTGAGAGGTATGAGGGAGATAGAGAAAATAAAGAGTATGAGGAACATAGAGAAAATGAGGGGTATGAGGGACTTAGAGAAAAAATAAGCGTATGAGGGACATAGAAAAAATGAGGTATGAGGGACATAGAGAGAAAATGAGGGGTATGAGGGACACAGAGAAAATGGCGGCAGGGACTTAGAGTATTACTGTCATGGTGTTGTCCCTGATCCTTCTTCTTCTTCCACTTCTTCTTCCACGCCTTCCACTTCCTCTGTTGGGGTACAAGGGGTAGAAGGGCCCTGACTCATTGGTTCCGCCCCTGCAGTTTCTTGGTCCCCTGCTGGGTTACAAGGGCCCTCTTCTTCGTTGGAGGACTACAGTGCAGAGAGAGAGAGAGAGAGTATATGGGTATGTGGTATAAGGGTATGAGGGGTATGAGGCATGAAGGGATATGACAGGGGTATTTTATTGTTATCATTATTATTATTACTAACTGATAACTGGCTTCGCAGGGTTACCTGATAACTGGCTATGCCTCAACCTTGCTTAGCAATGCGTTCCATGAGCAGAAACGCGTACACCTGTCCACTTCCCGCTGCTTTAACACAAGTTCGGTATGATTTCAAGAAAAACCCTTGAGAGAGCAAAGTTCCAAGAGTATCCCTGTGGTCGTGGGACATGCTGTTTGATTTACAGCTATTTGTAACCATAACATACTTTACTCGTTCGTCCTGGATTATTTTCAACAGGACTTTATGCTTATGGGCTGGTTTCCAACCTTTCCAGAACAAGAACACTGTTATGTTCTTGTTCCACTTCATCGCACGTGGTATTAACTCAACGTGAGGGGCTTCAGCTTCTGTACCCCATTGAATACAAGGAAACTCCTTCGACCACACAACGCGGTTTATAGACGCATTGTATGAACTTATTGAGCAGAAACAGCTCTTATCTGAACAAACCCCTATCGAGTTATCATGCGCGGCCCACAATACACCGTATTTTTCATACCTGCTAAGGAATGCAATCTCAAAACGTCTGGTCTCTATTACCAGCGACTGCAGCCCAATCATCGCCCAAGGCAAAAAGAAGCACATCTCCCGATGCACACCCAATATCCAATAGACACATGTCTTTTTTTTTCATCCCTGGAGATCCCTCCGAAACATGTCGCAAGGGATTCACTAGTCATAGTCCCACCGATCCCATCACCTACACTACCAAGGTCCCTAATACGTAAAGGTCCCCTCAACTGTTGCGCTAGTCGCACCCGCCAGGCAGGAGCGGGCGCAAGAAACCGAGGATTAGAAGTCCCACAATCCTCAACAACGCATACAGCTAAAGAAAACTGATTCTTTGTGCCACAGCTGTGACAAACCCAAGGTGGCATTTCCGATTCCACTTCCAACGCCGAGGTACCCTGCCAAACAGATTATTATTATTATTATTATTATTATTATTATTATTATTATTATTATTATTATTATTATTATTATTATTATTATTATCACACCCCGGGGTATCAGACAGGGATATGGGGTATGGGACAGGGGTATCATACCCGGGTATAGGACAGGGGTATGGGACAGAGGTACGAGACAGGGTATGGGACAGGGGTATGAGACACCTTTTCCTTTTCCTCCGCAAGCTCCTCTGGTACCGCCTCTGATGGGGAACACTCTTGTGCGTCAGAGCCCTACAATACAAAGAGAGAGAGAGAGGGGGGGGGGGGTATATAGGGGTATGATGGGGGTATGCAGTGGTACCTTGGCGGTCGGTGTCGTCTTACTCCTCTTTGCAGCTTTATTCTTCTCAGCCACAATTGTTCTTTTTCCGCCTATGTGGTATGAGACAGGGGTATGGGACACGGATATGGGACAGGGGTATGGGACCACGAGAAGTAGTAGTAGTGGCAGCAGCTGCAGCAGCTTTCCCCTTCGCAGCTTTCTCCTGCATTAACTTTGCGACCTCATCTTGCACATCTGATGGAATCTCAGAAGCTTGGCCAAAAGCAGCAGTAGTAGTAGTAGTAGTAGAAGTAGTAGAAGAAGAAGAAGAAGTAGAAGTAGTAGTAGTAGTAGTAGTAGTAGTAGAAGAAGAAGAAGAAGAAGAAGAAGGAGGAGGAGGAGGAGGAGGAGGAGAAGGAGGACAATCCTTCGGCCACCAGATGTTGCAGGACTCTCCTTCGGGGAACACACCGGTAGGAGGTGTTGCGTCCTTTACCTTCAGGATTTTTTCCCGCGATGCCTTGCTCATGGTATCCTGCGAAAATTCGCACGGCCCCAAAAGACTTTCAATAGGCATGAAAGAAGCCAGCCTTACCCACCCCTCCACTCTATGCTTCTTTCCACCAGCTTCCTTCTGAAAGAAGCATCTCAGGGGCGGTTTTTCACCGATCTGCATCATGAGAGAGAGAGAGAGAGAGAGAAGAGGTATGGGACAGGGGTATGAAGGGGGGTTATCATACCCCGGGGTATCAAACCCCTGTACCATACCCCGGGGTATCATACCCCGGGGGTATGGCAGGGGCATGGGACAGGGGTATGAGAGGCAGGGTATGAGGGTATGCGGGGGTAATATAGGAGGGGTATAGGAGGTATGTGGGGGTATGGAGGGGTTTCATGGAAGCCATCCGCATACTGTCTTGCTTTATACACGCACATACCCCGGGGTATCATACCCCAGGGGTATGGCAGGGGTATGGGACAGGGGTATGAGAGGCGGGGTATGAGGGTATGTGGGGGTTATATAGGAGGGGTATAGGAGGGTATGTGGGGGTATGGAGGGGTTACATGGAAGCCATCCGCATATTGCCTTGCTTTACCACGTGACCCATCACTTAGAGGAATCGCTGGCCGCCTGCACATATGCATCAGAGAAATAGATAGATAGATACAGAGAGAGAGAGAGAGAGAGAGAGAGAGAGAGAGAGAGGTATCAGAGGGGTATGCAGGAGGGGTATGGCGGGGGTATGCAGGAGGGGTATGACCACTTTGGGAAAAACTTTCCTGAATTCGATCGCCCTCTGCGCAGCGGGACTCCGTCTGCCTTGGTTTTCCACACATTTTCAGCACCTCGTTCGCTTTCCGTGATTTCATGGGCCAAGTACGTCACCAAAACCTATGCGAGGATATATGGGGTATTGGCGGGGTATGTGCGGTATGGGGGGGGGGGGGGGACCTGGCCCTTTTTTATTGACCAGCTGGGACATGGGGACGTCGCTCCCATCATCCCGGTGATAGGCTTCGTAGGTGTGGAGTAGCTCCTTGGGATACTGCACACACAACGAGAAAGTGACATGTGACGGGGATACAGATAGGTATATGTAGAACAGACCGATCGCAGAAGATTCCGGGGCAAGGTTCTCAACGTCACCGACCACTACAAATACCTGGGAGTTCTGCTCACGGACACCCTCTCCGATAAACCGCAAGCGAAGCGGGCGGCGGAAATCACTGTAGCGGGAACGGCTGCCTGCTACCCCCTCTGGATTGCCCATGAAATTCCAGCGCGTCTTCGGCTGATGAATTGGCAGCAAATGGTTGGCGCAAAGTTGCTTTACGCATCGGCTTTTTGGGATCTGCCGGGCGCCAACAAGCTGAGTAAGCTGGAGGGCGCGTTGGTAGCGCCCCTGCGGGTCATCTTGGGTGTTGGTACGCGCACAAGCGGCTGCATCACCAGGGGTTTAGGCCGCACGCCGAGTTTTAGCATCCTTGCCAAGGCGGCCCGGCTTCGGTTCCTAGGGCGCATCGAGTTACTGGGCAACACAGCGCTAACACGCAGGCTTTACAACACGGGTCGGTGCAAATGGAAGGAAGATAAGGAAAATTTGATCTTAGCAGATCACAGGCTGCGGGAGGGCTTGGATGTGCTCAAGCGGGTCGTGAACGAAGATGGCACGGTAGATGATAAGGACTGGCGGGCCGCTCTGGCGAACTGGAACGAGGTGGTAAAGCAATGGTCTGTCCGGCAGGAAGTAGCTGGCTGGGAGCGGCAGGCTAAGCCCTCTGATGGGCTTAGGGTGCTGCTTAGCCAGATTTCTTCCCGCTCTGCTTTCCCACGTTGGCGGGCGCTGGAGGGGGGAAGTCACAACCTTATCAGAAGGCGATTGTTGAGCTGCAACAATCGCCTTCGCCTCTACCGATCCAAATTTGGCTCATGCTCGCCGGACTGCTCAAGCTGTTTCGCCTTGTGTGGCACTGAGGTTAACGAGTCGTTACGTCACTTCCTGCTGCATTGCCCAACGTTTGCGAGCTCTCGTGAGGCACTGTTTAAGTTTATCGATGAGGCGCAAGCCCGGCAGCCCCTCGTGCTGAATCGAGGAGGGCTTTATCACAGGGAACTGCGGGAGGCAGAGGAGGAGATGAGGCTCTTCAAAGAGGAATGGCTGAAGGGGGAGGATGAAAAGATGGCGGCGATGCTCGGCGTTTTGTTTGTCCCTGTCCCAGAAGAGGTGGAGGAGGAGTTAGGAAGGTTTGTTGCCACCATCTGGAAGGAGTGGGAGGAGTTGGAGGCGCAGACCAGGGAGGCAGAGGGGGCGGAGGAGGAGGAGGAGGTGATCGACCTCACGGTCGTTGAGGAGGTGGGTAGAAGGAGGGGAAGGCCTAGTCAGGTAGAATGTCTGGCTAGATCTGTTGTAGGTGGAGGTCAGCAGCGTCGCGGACTTCTTCTCGGCAGATAACTCCTCTCACTCCTTGCACCCACTTGCACATGCACAGCACGCTCATTTGCACATTGCACTGCCAGTCGAGTCTTTGGAGCGGAGCGGCGTCACCAAACGGTCCCGTGCTACCAATGGAGGCAAATGTCCGACAGGATCAAAGGCCAATTGACTGATAAGTCTATTATTATTATTATTATTATTATTATTATTATTATTATTATTATTATTATTATTATTATTATTATTATTATTATTATTATAGATGGAGGCGCATGTGCAGAAATGCATCAGCCATTGACAGAGAAGCACTATTATTATTATTATTATTATTATTATTAAACTATTATTATTATTATTATTATTATTATTATTATTATTATTAATATTATTATTATTATTATTACACCAGATTGTTATGGGTGGGGTTTCGAGGCAGCTCTAGCAACCGCGCTTGGTGTATGCACTTGCACATTCGGTGACGTCTTGCAAAAGGTTGCTGGGACTGCGGAATAACCTCTGCTTAGTGCAGTCTTGCCCTCAGGAGCTCCATCGGTGGACCGGATCGTCAGGCGAGAGACTGACACGGGGGGGTGGAGGACCTCGAACAAGGGTATTGGAGGCTTATGTCCGTTGAGGATATGCCATTAGCTGCATCAGTACGCCTCAGATACAGTAAATCTGCCTTGGAGTGTTGACTGTGACATATTTGAGGGAAATCCCGATGAAAAAACCTAGTCACACTTGCTAAACAGAGTTCCAGCCCAATGGCCTCAAGGCGTTAAACTGTGACGCCAACTCATAACCCTTTGGTGGTAGATGCTGGGGAGGAGGGTCGTTGCGCGCGTAAAAGATCTTAAACTCCGCATATGCTGGTTGATAGCCCAGGACCCAGCAGACACCAGATTGGTATGGGTGGGGTTTCGAGGCAGCTCTAGCAACCGCGCTTGGTGTATGCACTTGCACATTCGGTGACGTCTTGCAAGAGGTTGCTGGGACTGCGGAATAACCTCGGCTTAGTGCAGTCTTGCCCTCAGGAGCTCCATCGGTGGCCCCGATCATCAGGCGAGAGACTGACACGGGGGGGTGGAGGACCTCGAACAAGGGTATTGGAGGCTTATGTCCGTTGAGGATATGCCATTAGCTGCATCAGTACGCCTCAGATATAGTATTATTATTATTATTATTATTATTATTATTATTATTATTATTATTATTATTATTATTATTATTATTGCTGTTGCTGTTGTTGCTGTTGTTGTTGTTGTTGTTATTGTTGTTGTTGTTTCTGCTGCTGTTGTTGTTCCTGTTGTTGTTGTTGTTGTTGTTGTTGTTGTTGTTGTTGTTGTTTTTGTTGTTGTTGTTGTTAGATCTACTACTACTAGTAGTAGTCTAGTAGTAGTAGTAGTAGCAGTAGTAGTAGTAGTAGTAGTAGTAGTAGTAGTAGTCCTACTATCATTAATCGTGGTTATAGGAGGTGGAGGGTAAGAAAGGCGAGAGCGCATACTTGGTGCAGTCTGCGGCCATCATGCGATACATCGGCAAGCTAGTCGGTCACTTTATCATCTTTATTGCTGCTGCTGCTGTTGTTGTTGTTGTTGTTGTTGTTGTTGTTCTTGTTGCTGTTGTTCTTGATATTCTTGTTGTTATTGTTATTGTTATTGTTATTGTTATTTGTTATTGTTATTTTTAGTGTTAGTGTTAGTGTATTTTTGTTACTTCTGTCATCATCATCATCATCATTATTATTATTATTATTATTATTATTATTATTATTATTCTGGAGGGGTGCACAAGATGGCACTCCATGGGAAGAGGAGGTGGTTGGGCCTCTCCCACGAAGGTGACCGCTTGGGGAGGGCGGTCACCGGGATATGCGCAACTCTCAACTGGGCATTTACTCGGTAGGGGTTCGGCCAGGCAGGTTGTGGGGTTGTCTGTTGGATTGTTGGTTGGCTCGTTTTTCTTGGCTGTTGGTTTGGGTCTGGTTTCCTGGTTAGCCCATTTTCGCCGAATTTCCTGCCGAGTAAATGCCTGGGGGCTTCCAGTTCCGGTTTGGTGATCTTGTTGAGGTGAGCGTTCGGAGGAAACAGTACCGAGATGGGTTGAAGATAGGATTCACATTGAGCCGAGATGGGGCTGAGTTGACCTGTTCCAACTCGGCTCCATTTCGGCTTCATGTTAATCCTATCTTCATCCTATCTGGGTTTTGTCTCCTCCCTATCTTCGCTTCTTCGGGTTGCCTAACTGGAACACATGATGAGCGCACGTTGGAGAGGGGCTTCAGTCGGTCCCAATGCCTTGCCAGTGCCTTGCTGCGTTGCCGTGCCTTGCCCCATGCATTCACACCCTCCACCGTTGCATTTCTAACTGAGCAGCTTCGGCTTGGATTACTATACTTGTCTGTAAGACCCTATAGGTACCGCTAGGTTCGCGCCTTCTATACCCACGTGGGGGAAGGAGTTTCAGCGGCACGCCGTCCGATCTGGCTCCACTCGGGGACACCCGTACCTCATGATGTGTATTGTTAGGAGCAGCTGAAAGTCCATAAGGCATGAGAGTAGAGGCGTTGGCGATGCGATGGAGAGTGTGTGTAGTGCGTGAAGCAGGTTCTGGCGACGCTGGGGGTGCTGGCGGGCGCCGAAGGGCACGAAGCGACGCGGCAGCGTCCAGTGACACCGGCGGAAATGCGTGTAGTGTGTGTTGCAGATACCGCCGATGCTATTTGCATGGACGGGCGCTTTCCTCGGCGTAAAGAGGCGCGGCGGTGATGGCCAGCGACATTGGCCGTCTACTACTCTCAATGGATTACAAATACGCGAAGCATGGAGCTACCACTGTGGCCCTTATGGGACAAGGTAGAATCGCCGAAGACCTGGACAATCCCCGTGGGAATGCCTCTTCGACGGGCTCTGGCCCGATGTCCAGGATGGGAGGATGAGGGCTCGCGTATATGACGGAATTCCTGAACCACGTGGAGAGGCTATCTTAGCTGCGCCTCATCCTTCCTCCCCAAACCTGGCACACGGGTCGGCGCTTCAACATAAGGCGAGCGGCGCTATATGGCAGATGGCACCGCTGCCTCGACGGTACCGGCGGGTAGATCGGTAGGACAAGGACGGGCGTAATCTGATTGTCTGGGGGCTCTCAGAACGCGCCAATCTACAGGAGATCGCCTCCAAAATGAGCGGTCTTGGTCTGGTGGTCCCGGTAATGGAGTGGCAAGGCCAGCGAATGTCTCGTCACCTGGAGCTGGTCTACGAGGACGATGACAGCAGGCAGACGGCGTTGCAGCAACTCAAACATCTCAAATTCTTCGGCAGAGGGGTCAATGTGGCCCTTGGGCGCAGGTTCAGGGACAGGGAACGTGTCCGAAGGCTTATTCGCATCCATCTGGGTGGGAAGCGGCGGTCCGGAAGGAGGAAGCTGCGACGGGATATCGCGTCTTACCTCTGCATGAAGAATGTGTCGATGATGTGCAGGTGGTGTCTTCGGAATTGGCTGCCGATGCACCTAAGTGTCTGAGTGTGCTGATGTGCATGTGGTGCCCCTGCATTCGGCGGCCAGTGCAGTGGGGGACCAACCTGCGCAAGCACCTGCAGAGGGGGGCAGCACGAGGGCGGAAGCCAAGCGCGGCCGTCGGGTCCGGAAACGAGCCAAGAAGCACCGCTCCAAGCAGTTCGATACCGGCTTCAAGCTACTCGTCGCGAGTCACAACTGGCAGGGTAAAACGGGATACGACAACGTAGGCACGGCGGAATGGGCATCATTCTACAAGCACGAGGGCTGGCTAGTCATCGGGGCTCAGGAGCACCGCATGGGCAAGAAGCAACTTTCCAAATGCAGCTGGATGGATTCCGGATTTTTGGAAAACCTGCGGAGGTCAGCGAGAAAAAATCGCTGCAAGGGTGGGGTTCTATTCGCGGTGGCTAACTTCCTTGGTCCGTATTGCAACCTGGTGTCAGCCCCCGTCGACCACCGGCAGCAAGTGTGGCTGCGTATCGCCTCGGGTGTTACCGGCGCTCAGGATATCTATGTGGGCAACGGCTACTTTCCCCAGGAAACGCAGGAAGAAGAGTCGTCAGAGGCGTATGCGGCCTGGCAG
>WBZZ01006187.1:0-67527 GCA_019918135.1 Paulinella micropora
GGGCCCTTCAGCAGGACGTCAAGATGGTGCAGCAACTGATGTGGGACAAGCGAGAGGCAGGCAGCGATCTTACTGATGGCCTGCGAGTCATCCTAAGACAAGTCTTTGGAACTAAGGAGTTCCCAAGATGGGTAGCCCTTGATGATGCGCAT
Organism: Paulinella micropora; assembly: GCA_019918135.1. Lineage (NCBI taxonomy): Eukaryota > Cercozoa > Imbricatea > Euglyphida > Paulinellidae > Paulinella > Paulinella micropora. The sequence goes on from WBZZ01006187.1 coordinate 153, forward strand.
TATAATCTGCTTCGGAAAAGGTTGCTCAGCTGCAACAACCGCCTTCGGTTGTACCGCAGCAAGTTGGTCAGTGGCATGTCCCCTCGCTGCTTCTGTTGTCATGATGATGTCAATGAGTCCCTTGCGCACTTCTTTGGGATTGCCCCATGCATGAGGCGAGACGTAAGCAGCTGTTGCTGAGTATGCAAAGGCTCGGTGGCATGGCTGTGGGGGGTGCTGAGGGGGATGGAGGGAGGAGGGTGGTGAGGTCGTAGGCGGTGAGGTTGTGGTGGAGGATGTGTTGCTTGGGCGGGAGCGGGAGGGCTCTGTGCGGCAGGGTTGGGATGATATGTCGCCTGTGGACAATCACGATTGTTTTGTAAGCTTTTTCAGGGGAAGTCGCGCTTCCGCAGTAACTTTAGGCTTGCTGCGTTGTTAGGGGTTACAGCGTTGCGTCCCCCTCCAAAGTTGGATGTGTTGTTTGGATCATATGTGTCTGAGTGTTGGTCTGCTAGGGAGGGTAAAAGGGAGGAGCTTGGGGTGGAGGATGGGGGCGAGGAGGTGATTGACCTCACTGAGGTTCCATCAGCTTCTGTCCCACCCTCTCCCCCAAGTGACGTTGATGTTGCGCGGCGCGGCCGTCCGCGCAGTGTGGACGTCCTGGCTAGAGAGAGGGGTTCGGGAGCGCAGCGTAGTGTCTCCGAGTTCTTCTCTTCAGCTAACACCCTCGCATCTAGCTCTTCATGCACTTCACAGCCCCCATCTGCCCCTGCTGTTGCTGTTGCTGCTATGTCTGTTTGGTGTTCTGACAATGCGTTGGGATCGGCTGACCCCGGTGACCCAATGGAGGCACATGTCCAGGATCTGGATCTGATGCTATAGTCTGAGGAAGCCTATTATTATTATTATTATTATTATTATTATTATTATTTTATTATTATTATTATTATTATTATTATTATTATTATTATTATTATTATTATTATTATCTGGAGGGTGCACAAGATGACACTCCATGGGAAGAGGAGGTGGTTGGGCCTCTCCCCACGAAGGTGACCGCTTGGGGAGGGCGGTCACCGGGATATGCGCAACTCTCAACTGGGCATTTACTCGGTAGGGGTTCGGCCAGGCAGGTTGTGGGGTTGTCTGTTGGATTGTTGGTTGGCTCGTTTTTCTTGGCTGTTGGTTTGGGTCTGGTTTCCTGGTTAGCCCATTTTCGCCGAATTTCCTGCCGAGTAAATGCCTGGGGCTTCCAGTTCCGGTTTGGTGATCTTGTTGAGGTGAGCATTCGGAGGAAACAGTACCGAGATGGGTTGAAGATAGGATTCACATTGAGCCGAGATGGGGCCGAGTTGACCTGTTCCAACTCGGCTCCATTTCGGCTTCATGTTAACCCTATCTTCATCCTATCTGGGTTTTGTCTCCTCCCTATCTTCGCTTCTTCGGGGTTGCCTAACTGGAATACATGATGACGCTCGTTGGAGAGGGGCTTCAGTCGGTCCCAATGCCTTGCCAGTGCCTTGCTGCGTTGCCGTGCCTTGCCCCATGCATTCACACCCTCCACCGTTGCATTTCTAACTGAGCAGCTTCGGCTGGGATTACTATACTTGTCTGTAAGACCCTATAGGTACCGCTAGGTTGGCGCCTTCTATACCCACGTGGGGGAAGTAGTTTCAGCGGCACGCCGTCCGATCTGGCTCCACTCGGGGACACCCGTACCTCATGATGTGTATTGTTAGGAGCAGCTGAAAGTCCATAAGGCATGAGAGTAGAGGCGTTGGCGATGCGATGGAGAGTGTGTGTAGTGCGTGAGGCAGACGCTGGGGGTGCTGGCGGGCGCCGAAGGGCACGAAGCGACGCGGCAGCGTCCAGTGACACCGGCGGAAATGCGTGTAGTGTGTGTTGCAGATACCGCCGATGCTATTTGCATGGGCGGGCGCTTTCCTCTGCGTAAAGAGGCGCGGAGAAAAAATGTGTTACAGTTCAACTCTCTGTGGTCTATGTCAGGCGCGCGCCTTTTTTTGTTTCATTAATGAAACAAAACAGCTTCCAGAAAGAAAAAATTTAATGAGTCATTTTCAGTTTCTTGTTACTAGCTGACGAGCCTTCCGTACCCTTTCTTTTTTTGGCAGACTCCATCAGCAGCCGGTGCGCGTCCTTGCTCCATGTCTCGTGATGCCACTTGCACACTTCGTGCACATTGGCTAGCTTTGCGATCCTGAACGTGGCAGTGCTAGTGCGTTTCCCGGCCACTTCTTTCCTCCTTCTGGCCCGTCTTCTCGATCACGAGCCCCGCCTGGCCGAGCACAAAGTTAGCCAAGGCCTTGCACTTGCTGCCTTTCTTGCTCTTGATGCCTCGTTTAGATATACCCGCCGACGCGTCCTTGACTTTCTGTGCCAGAGCAGCCAGCGTATCCTTCTTGCCCCGCAACAAGGACAACGGGTAGGTCTTGCTGGTGTCTTTCAGCAGTTCTGCCGGCGACTCCGCGCCCAGTACTTGTGCCAGCCCGTTCAGCGACTGGTACATAGCAAGCGAACTCTTGGCGTTGACGGGAATCTGCCTGCCGTCATCGTCCAGTTGCCACGCACGCCCCTCCTGGCCTTGGCCGAGCGTAAAGTTGTCTAGCCTCTCGCTTGCCCTCTTGCATCGCTGTAGAAACAGCTTGACCTGCTGCGCCCACTCGTGCATGAGCCATTTAGCTGCTATGGGGTCTGTTGATGCACGGCACTTTTTGTCCAGCTCCTCGCGCATCTTCCTGCAATCGCCAAGCGCGCCAGGGTAAAGAGACAGCACGCCCAAAATCTTCATTTCGGGCTTTTCGTCGTCAGAGGGGCGCTGCTTATTCCACAGAAACTTGAGTCGTTTGTTCATGCCCTCTGGTGTCAGGGTAAGCCACTTGATCCCGTCGCGAATCACCACTTCCTCGCGGGTTGGCTCGGGCGGCATCCCTTCTTGCTCTTCCTATTCTGCATCCTCTTGTTCCTTTGCCTCCGCCGCGGCTTGTTTTTTGGCCGCGCGCTGTTCGGCGCTCAGGCGCGGCGGCAGCGCTACCTGGACGTCCTGCTGCACCAGCCAGTCCCAAATCGCGGCCCCTCTGCTCTGGCGCTGTTCAGTCAGCGACGCGAGCAGCCTTAATTTCAGCGAGCTAGGTACTTCGATCCTCTTGCTCTCGCCCGACAACGGGTCATAAACGCGTATCCACTTGTAGCCACGTTCGATGACGGCCCATGGGCTCTGTATGCCCCTAGCCCTGTACAACGCCTTCATCCGCGTCTCTTTGCCGGTGGTCCCGCTCGTACTGCTGGAAAATCTCGCAGTGTTGCCAGGGCAGCGTAGTCTTGGACGCAGTAAACGCACGCGGTGCCTGCAGCCCTCCCTCGCCAAAGTACGCCCTGATGCAGGGATCCGACACCTGGCGCACCCTCATCAGCATCTGGCACAGGATGCGCGCGGGCGGACCGAGCTTCGACACTTTGCCCTTGCGCGCGCAGTGCAGGAGCACGAGGTCCACCAGTGGCTGGATGTCGACCGCTACACATAGACGAGAGGTGTGGATCAGCCCACGGGCTCCAGGAATAGCAAAAAACTCGTTGATCATAGTCGTCAGCTGTTTCGCCGCGCTCTTGGATGTCTGGCCGTCCAGCAGCCTGATGCTCGCGCCATCCGCCCACGTCGCGCGGGCTAGGTCTTCTCGCGCCACGATCTCTATCTCTCCTTGTGTCCGCTGGCGCCAATCAGTGTTCACGGTAGTGCGCACAGGGAGCGCAGCGCCAGCGGAGCACGGCCTCCGTGGGCACAAATCGGGAAACGACTTGTGCAGCATGTCATAGAGCGCCGCCGCTTCGCGCTGAGTGTTGCAGGACACGATAAACTTCTTGCCATCGCGAATGGCAGAGACGATAGCACCGAACCAATCGCGGTGCGAAGCTATCACCATCAGCGAGCGCCGCAGGTGTGGGGGCACGACGGTCGAATGCGCGGCCTCTGACAAACAGTCACTGTACAGGTCTGAAGTCGCCCCTCGCGACCTAGTTGGCTGTACCAACGTCAGGCGCTACGCTACGGAGGCCGACATGAACCAACCCAAGCCTGGGCTGTACGTGATCCACCCAGTGTCTTTCGATGCCCATCGAGTGCAGGTCGTCAACGCAGTGACTGGCCTAGGCAAGACCGTTGCGGGCTTCAGGGCGGTCGCCAACACGCTCAAGCAGAAGAGGAAAAGCCGTATCGTGTGGGTCGTGGGCCACATCCCCCAGGCCCAAGACAGCGACCGCCGGCTGGAAGAGTACCTGCGAGAACAAGGAGTCCAGACCCACGTCTGCATGTACGAGAATGCCCGCCGCGAAGAGATCCGCGAGGCGCGCGTGGTAATGATTCAGCATGAATCGTTGCGGAAGCTTTTCTCGCCAGAAGAGCAGGACTGGGGCCGCAACGAGCTTTCGTGTGCTGACTTGGTGGTGCTGGACGAAGTGCTGTTAATCTTCAACCAGTCGATCTGCACGGAAACGAACGGCACCCGCCTGCGAGACAACGACAATGTGCTGCGCGCCCTGTGCGAAGACGGTCCACGTTTGCTGGTCCTGGACAAGGACGTGCACCGGTCGTCGCACCTGTACGATTTTCTGCTTTGTGACGGCGGCGGGGTCTGCCGACAGGGGGGCAAGCTTACTGTCGAAGAGGCGCAACAACAGATCGAGTTCCACCTGTACTCCTACACGCGCCAAGCAACGACGGGGGGTAGCAGCACTGGCACCTGCTTGCGAACACCGTCGATCTCGATGGTCTTGCTGTCGGGACGAGGCGTCTACAGCCGTAGTACGCACAAAGACAGCGTCGTGGACCAGCGTGTTGACGTTCTCTTTACCAAAAAAATCAATAACTCGCATTATAACCTCGTTCTCGAAGCTGGTAGTGAGAAAACGTACAAACCTGCCCCTGGCGTGGAACAACAGGGTCTGGCCGTCGGGCGTTGTCGACAGGTTGCTCGCTTCGCCCCACTGCCACAGCTTGGGAAAGTACTTGGCTAGGCCAGCGACCGCTCTCTTCACGCTCGCGCGGAAGTTAGCCATTACTGGGTAGGTGTCGTCCTCCACTTCGGTGCCGTTGGGCAACTTCAGCCAGCGCCCGCCGTGCACCAGCTTCCGCATGTAAGACTTGACCAGCTCGTCGTCGTTCACGCCCAGCACGTCTTTCACGTTAGCGATCACTTGCTCGCGGTTGGTAACGAACCTTTTCAGGTACACCAGCTCACCAGCGGGCGCGGCCTCGAGCGAAGAGGCCAGCCAGTGCAAGAAAAAGGGGACCGAATTGCGGATGTCCAGCTCCACGTGGCCGGCGCCTAGCACGAGCCTCCGCAGCGAGACGGGCGCGTTCTGCAGGCCACCGTCCGCGTACAACCTGCAGCCAACGAAAGGGCCCTTGCGCCGAGCTCGCATCACTCCGCGCGGCAGCCGGTAGCAAACTTCCAGGCCGCCAGTAAGGTTCACGCTGTCGTACAAGGCACACAGGTACCAGCGATAGCTGCTTTCGAGGCGGTTGTCCTGCAGGAGCTCTTCGATCTTCTCCAAGTCCGCCTTTTCGTGTAGCGCTAGCCTCGCCTTGCCGCCGCCGACCTTCTGTTGTTCGGGGCCGTCCTCGGTGTCGGAGCCTTCGTCGATAACGCCTAGCTCAGGCAGGGTAACTGGGCTCGAGGGTGGGCTGGGTTCGTCGTCTCGTGACATTTTTTTCGTAAAGTGGCACCTGAAGGCAAAAAATCAAAGTGAGAAAAAGCACGAAAATTTCTATATGTTTTGCGGCGCGGTAAATTTCCGGGAATTGGTCCCGATTTAGTGGCGGGAGCAAAAATGGCAATAGCCTAGTTCCGGCTGCTCGCTTCTCGAGTTTATTAACTCGAGAAGAATGACAATGACAAAAGCGACACCCGTCTGACAGTAACGGTCTTCTAGAAATTCACTGGTGCGCCGGGACCAGATGCAGACCATAAACGTACAACCATATCACTGCCTTTTTGTCCCTCACTACTGCCTTTTTGTATCATATCACTGCCTTTTTTTCCGTATACGCGGTCGGCCGACGCGGCTCACGGTACCGTCGTGCACGTGATCACCATGCTCGCAGTCGGCCGACACAGCTCACCGTGCCGTGGTGCGCGTGGTCACCATGCTCGCGGTCGGCCGACACGGCTCACCGTGCAGTATTTGCGTGGTCCAAACCGGTCCAGAAAAAATATACGTCCCCACGTCCGACCCGGACCACCACCGCGGGAGGGAGGGGGAGGCATACCCACCGCCAACATGATCCAGGCAGTCACACGAGGTGTCGCACTGGTTCGATCGACGTGTGTGTGTGTGCGTGCGTCGTGGTCCAAACAGGCCAGAACAAAATATACACCCAGGCGTCCGATCCGGACCATCCCCCGCACTCTGGCCAGTGCACACGGTACGGCCGACGCAGCTCACGGTGCAGGGGTGTCGTGGTCCAAAGCGGTCCACACAATATATACAGCCAGACATCCGTCCCGGACCACCACCACGGGAAGGGGAGGGACCCACCGCCAACATGATCCAGGCAGTCTACTGGGATACTACACTGGCTTGATCATGTTGGCGCTAGGCTCCTCCCCCCCCTCTCGCGTCCCCTGGTGGTCCGGTGTGGTTGAGACGAGGATATACTGCCTAGGTACCGATTTGGACCACGCGTCGACTGCACCATGGTCCCGTGCCGACGGTACGGCCGACACAACTCACGGTGCAAGGTGTCGTGGTCCAAAGCGGTCGAAACAATATAGACGTCCCCACGTCCGATCCGGACCACACACCCGTCGGTCGCGCGAGAGGGAGGGTCCCACCGCCGACATGATCCAGGCAGTCTACTGGGATACTACACTGGTTTGATCATGGTTGTGGCGGGTCCCCCCCTTCCCGCGTCCACTGGTGGTCCGGTGTGGTTGGGGAAAAGATATACTGCATTGGTGCCGATTTGGACCACCCGTCGGCACCGTGAGTGTCGACGACACACACACAGTGTCGGCGTGAGTGGTCCTGTGTGAGGAGGAAAGAATATACTGCCTTGTGGCCTGTTTGGACCACCTGTCTGCACACACGCTACTCACTGCCGCAGTCCAGCTGAGTGTTCTCGGTGCGTACGACCAGGAGCTGGCGGTGCCACGGCCTTACCGCTTTTCCAGCCAGGGCCGCCCGCATTGGGCGCGGCAGCCTCGGCTGTTGAGCGAGTACTAATCTTTGCAGGGCCGCCCGCATTGGGCGCGGCAGCCTCGGCTGTTGAGCGAGTACTAATCTTTGCAGGGCCGCCCGCATTGGGCGCGGCAGCCCCACTCACACCGGTCGTGACACCAAAGGTCTCCTGGTGCACGCACTTCGAATCACTGACGGCTTTTTCGGACTGCAATTGCCAGAAGCATTGGGCCTGTGCTGAAAAAAAAAATCCAAGTCGGTACCCACTGTAAAAATAGGGGGATTTTCCCTTGTGTGTGGGGGTCAGGTGCCACCGCCCACCAGAAAACTTTTATTGCATATTCTGATAGCGCGTGTCCTGAACAGTCGATTGGCACTTTCCCCGACTTCAACGGACCACGATTGAGTGCAGGGGAAAGCCGCAAAGTTTGGTCGCCAAAAAACCCAGAATCCTGCCACCACAAAAATCAGGTGTTTCCTGCCACCTGACGCCACCCTACGTGAATCTTCACGTAGCCGCTATGTCTATCGATGTAACTGCTAGGGTTAACCGATACGTAGCTGCTAAGTCTGGCTACGGATGTAACGGTTAGGGTTGACCGACACGTAGCCTGCCAAACTTGTGTTTGCTGGAAAGTTGTGGTTGTGGATGGCAAATGCTATTTTTCCTGGTGCGGGCCGGGACAAAAATGCAATAGATTATCCCACCCTGGCAAATTGGCAGCATGTTCTTTCAGGCATATCGACAATTATTCCAGATTGATGTATGTATGTATGTATGTATGTATGTATGTATATGTATGTATGTATGTATGTATGACGTATGTATGTATGTATGTATGTACGTATGTATGTATGCATGTATGCATGTATGTATGTATGTATGTATGTATGTAAGTTATGTATGTATGTATGTATGTATGATGTATGTATGTATGTATGTATGTACATATGTACATATGTACATATGTATGACATATGTACGTACGTGGGTATGTATGTATGTATGTATGCATGTATGTATGTATTTATGACATATGTATGTATGTATGTATGTATATATGTATGTATGTATGTATATGTATGTATATGTGTGTATGTGTGTATGTATGTATGTATGTATGAATGTATGAATGTATGTATGTGTGTATGTATGTATGTATGTAGTATGCATGTAAGTTATGTATGTATGTATGTATGTATGTATGTATGTATGTATGTGTGTATGTATGCATGCATGTATGCATGTATGTATGTATCTGGCTACGTGAAGATTCAGATTGATGTATGCACATAAATATGTACATACATACATACATACATGCATACATACATATATATGTACATACATACATACATACATATTCTTTTTTGGAGCCGGCACTGCCAAAAAGGTTTCATCCCCATCTACCGAAGTTATCGGTTGCATACCAATTTTCTTCCTCCTACACCCTACCAGAAGAGTTGCCGTTAACGAGATCTTAAACGTACAGTAAGGTGCAGTGAAAAGTGCAGAGGGGGGGGGGGACTTAATTCTGTAATTTTGACTAGACTCAACAAATCAAGTTTTTAGTCGCACCCCTACCCTAAACTCGAGTAACTAGTACTAGCCTGAATCATGATCAAAATCTTTTTAGTAGTATCAAAATATTATTTAATTTTAATTTTTTTTATTTACAGTGTTTAATCTAGATGAGAAGATAATTACACTTTTTAGTGTCATTTTCAAGAAAATACCTCTAAAAAAAGGGGTGCGACTAAAAACTTGATTTGTTGAGTCTAGTCAAAATTACAAAATTAAGTCCCCCCCCCCCTCTGCACTTTTCACTGCACCTTACTGTACGCTTAAGATCTCGTTAACGGCAACTCTTCTGGTAGGGTGTAGGAGGAAGAAAATTGGTATGCAACCGATAACTTCGGTAGATGGGGATGAAACCTTTTTGGCAGTGCCGGCTCCAAAAAAGAATATGTATGTATGTATGTATGTATGTATGTACATATATATATATGTATGTATGTATGTATGTATGTACATATTTATGTACATACATCAATCTGAATCTTCACGTAGCCAGATACATACATACATGCATACATGCATGCATACATACACACACATACATACATACATACATACATACATAACTTACATACATACTACATACATACATACATACATACACACGTACATACATTCATACATTCATACATACATACACACATACACACATACACACATATACATACATATACATACATACATACATACATACATACATACATACATACATGTCATAAATACATACATACATACATACATACATACCCACGTACGTACATATGTCATACATATGTACATATGTACATATGTACATACATACATACATACATACATCATACATACATACATACATACATACATACATACATACATGCATGCATACATACATACATACATACATACATACGTCATACATACATACATACATACATACATATATACATACATACATACATACATACATACATACATCAATCTGGAATAATTGTTGATAGGCCTGAAAGAACAGGCTGCCAATTTGCCAGGGTGGGATAATCTATTGCATTTTTGTCCCGGCCCGCACCAGGAAAAATAGCATTTGCCATCCACAACCACAACTTTCCAGCAAACACGAGTTTGGCAGGCTACGTGTCGGTCAACCCTAACCGTTACATCCGTAGCCAGACGTAGCAGCTACGTATCGGTTAACCCTAGCAGTTACATCGATAGACATAGCGGCTACGTGAAGATTCACGTAGGGTGGCGTCAGGTGGCAGGAAACACCTGATTTTTGTGGTGGCAGGATTCTGGGTTTTTTTGGCGACCAAACTTTGCGGCTTTCCCCTGCACTCAATCGTGGTCCGTTGAAGTCGGGGAAAGTGCCAATCGACTGTTCAGGACACGCGCTATCAGAATATGCAATAAAAGTTTTCTGGTGGGCGGTGGCACCTGACCCCCACACACAAGGGAAAATCCCCCTATTTTTACAGTGGGTACGACTTGGATTTTTTTTTTCAGCACAGGCCCAATGCTTCTGGCAATTGCAGTCCGAAAAAGCCGTCAGTGATTCGAAGTGCGTGCACCAGGAGACCTTTGGTGTCACGACCGGTCTGAGTGGGGCTGCCGCGCCCAATGCGGGCGGCCCTGCAAAGATTAGTACTCGCTCAACAGCCGAGGCTGCCGCGCCCAATGCGGGCGGCCCTGCAAAGATTAGTACTCGCTCAACAGCCAGGCTGCCGCGCCCAATGCGGGCGGCCCTGGCTGGAAAAGCGGTAAGGCCGTGGCACCGCCAGCTCCTGGTCGTACGCACCGAGAACACTCAGCTGGACTGCGGCAGTGAGTAGCGTGTGTGCAGACAGGTGGTCCAAACAGGCCACAAGGCAGTATATTCTTTCCTCCTCACACAGGACCACTCACGCCGACACTGTGTGTGTGTCGTCGACACTCACGGTGCCGACGGGTGGTCCAAATCGGCACCAATGCAGTATATCTTTTCCCCAACCACACCGGACCACCAGGGGACGCGGGAAGGGGGGGACCCGCCACAACCATGATCAAACCAGTGTAGTATCCAGTAGACTGCCTGGATCATGTTGGCGGTGGGACCCTCCCTCTCGCGCGACCGACGGGTGTGTGGTCCGGATCGGACGTGGGGAGACACCTTGGTCAGCACTCGCGCGACGGCCCCCCGCGTTAACTTCCAGTTACCTGTGTTGGGGGGGGCTTCCGGCTTTTGGTACTGCTCCGCTGCGTCCTGGGCAACCCCGCGTTCGGACGAGAGTGATACGAGAGAGGCAACCACTAGCACTACCAGCAAGGACATCACTACCCCGTTCATCGCCGAGACGGTTTTGTAGACTTTGGTCGTCTGGCCGCCGCTCTCGTTCTGGCTGCCGCTCTCGTCAAACATGTGCACAATGTCCACCACGAGCGTGGCTACGGATAAGAAGCCGAGCAGCACGAAGGCGATGAAGGGCGACCACCACCGCAGCGTGGTACCTAGTGCACCAGAACCCAGGCAGTCAGTACAGGGCTGGGCCTGGGAGTCAGGCACAGAGGCTCGGGTGGAGCGGCGCCGCGGCACTGGGGGAACGACGGTCCGGTTTGCTTGCGCCATCGGGTACACCCTGTTCCGGCTCGACGTCATCGAGTACATATACTGTCTGTTCGCTCCGTTGGTCTGCATGGACGAAGAGGGTGCAGAAGCAGGCCCCACAGAATCTTTGGTTTACTTTACACTGCACTGTACCGGGGCCAGCCAGGGAGTGGCCATCGCCGGAAGAAGGGGATGGGAGTAGAGGGGAAGGGGGGGGGGGAGGGGAGAGAAGAGAGGGGAGAGAGCTCGCGCCCCTTCCCTCAGAGGAAGGGGGTCGGGGGAAGGTGCGGGGGGCTGCCCCCTGCCCCGCCCGGCCGGCCGCCCCCGGGGCGGGGGGGGGGGGGGGGGGGTCAGGCGGTCCGTTCGCCGCCGTGCCGGTGTCGCTTGGCGGGGGGAGGGCGCCGCCGGGGGGGCCGCCGGGGGGGGCGCCGCCGGGCGGGGCGGCCGCGCCCGGGCCCAAGTCGAGGGCCAGCAGAGAGTCCAGGGTCGCGCACGACGCGACCGCGCGCAGGGCCTGCAGCACGGTGGTGTGGAAGTTGGCCTCCTTCTTGGCCCGCGTGTGCAGGGGGCGGGGGTGCCAGCCGGCGGGGCCGGCCGTCAGCGCTACCTCCCACACCGAGCCGGCACGGGCCTGAGCTGCTGCAGCTCCTCGTGCGTGTAGCAGGCGGCCAAGGCCGGTGCGGCAAAGGTCTGCGTGCCCCCGGCGGCCGGGGGGAGCACTGGGCCCTCGAGCCCCACCGCGTGGTCCTGCCACGGCAGCGCGTACGCCAGGCCGACGACGGAGCCCGCCTCCTGCACGTCGGTGCCACAGACGCGGAAGCACAGGTGGCGGGGCGTGAGGTTGGCCCCCGCGCCCGCCTCCTTGTAGCGCAGCAGTTCTTCGAGCGCCTGGGGCAGGGAGCACACGGACGGCAGGCCCGACGGCAGGCCCTGGCCGGCGCCCCGGCCGGGCTCTCGCACCCAGTCCACCGGCCAGTCCCGGCTGTCTGCCGTGTGCTGGTCGCCCGCAGAGCCTCGAAGATGACCGACCACGCGCCAGACCCCGTCCTTCTGCCGGTAGTGGCAGCAGGCCCAGACCCCGGGCAGTGCCCTGGCCTGCCGGTGGACGAGGCAGAGCTCGTGGTGCGGCGCGTAGAAGGTGGCCTCCGGCCCGGGCTGGGCCGGGGGCGGCCCGCGCAGCAGCCACGCCCCCCAGTAGTCCTCCACCGCGCGCCTGGCCCCCTGCCCAATGAGGGCCCAGTCGAACGCCACCTCGCTGTGCAGCGCCGGCCGCCCCGGGCGCAGCGCCGGGCAGCGCAGCCCCCAGCAGACCCAGTAGCCCCGCTCGGTGCGCGCCGCGCGCAGCACCTCGAGGTCCAGCGTGGGCTGCTCGAACTTCCACTTGCGGAGCGCACGCTGGCCGCCGCCGCGGTACGGAGCGTCGCCGCGCGCAAACACCAGCCCGTCCACCGGGACACGGCACCCGTCGAGGTCCTGATCCCCGCCGCCGGGCTCGACGAAGCCCCAGCCCCGGGCGTCGTCGGGGCGCTCCAGCCTCGGCAGCAGGTCCCGCTGCAGGTCGCGCAGGGGCACGAAGGTCTTGGTGGCCAGGCACGGCCAGTCCCCCCGCCGCGGGCGCGCTCTATCGCTGGCGTGGGCCCGGAGCAGCACGTCGCGCAGCCACAGGCGCTGCCCGAACGGGAGCGACATGTACGAGCGCCGGCCGCAGGCCAGCAGGTCACACACGCGGTAGAGAATGGTCCCGGGGGCTACCTCGACCCGTTCGGTGTCGAGCAGCCACAAGTCGCGGGGCCCGTTCGGTGTCGGGCCGCCCGCCAGGAACGACACTTCGGGGCACAGGTCCGTGACCCACGGCTTGCCGCGCAGGATGGCAAAGGGCTTGTCGTACAGGACCAGGAGCAGGGCGCGCACCCCATCGTCCTTGGGCGTGACCAGCCAGCTCGAGCTCGTGCGGCAGAGCCCCTCCAGCTCCAACAGGGACAGGTCCCGGGGCATGGCAAACGCCGTGTACGACCCCCCGGACGACGCCTCGGCGCCCCGCGACTGCACCTCTCTCAACGTCTGCCACACCAGGGCCGGCAGGGGGGCAGGTCCTCCACGCCGTCCCCGCCCGTGCAGGCCGGGGGGAAGAAGGCCTCCGCCCGCAGGGACTGGAGCCGCAGCCTTTCCAGCTTTTCCCGCGGCGGCAGCTCTTGGCTCAGCCGTTCGCCCTGCGCGGCCAGCCAGGCGTCGGCCTCGGCCAAAGGGAAGCGCTGAACCCACGCCCGCACCTCGGCCGCCGAACCGTACACGGGGGGGGCTCGGGCGCCCGCCCGTGACCGACATGCTAGCGGGGGGTGGGGCTTTGTGGGCCACGGTCCTCACCCGGGCACGTCGGCGCCTGCTCCCTTTCTCCCTCCGCCCCCCTCGCTCCTGGCCGGGCCCCCGCCCCTCTCGCTCCTGGCGGGGCCCCCGCCAGCGCCCGGGCCCCGTCTGGGCCCGGGGGAGCGGCCAGCCCCCCCGCCCCCCCGGGGAAGGAGAGGACGGCCCCCCCTCCCCCCCCTCCTCCCCCCCCGGCCCCCGGGGCTCAGAGGCCGGGAGCGCTCGCCCCCTGGCCGGCGGCCGTCGTCTCCGAGCCCAGCCGGCGTGGAAAGCAGGCCCTGGCGCTCAGGCCCCGCTGCGCCTCGAAGCCGCCCCCCTCTGCCCACAACTCCGCCGGCGCCAGTGACAGGAGATGCTCGTACACTACCGCCCCGTCGGTGCCAAAGACCAGCCTGCCGGTCGTGACGTACTGCCAGCGCGGGGCACCCTCGGCGGAGGCCGGGACGAGCCGCACGGCCTCGACCGGCGCCGGCGTGGGATCGACCGGCCTGGCCCACACGGGCAGCGCAAACAGTAGCCCGGGCCCGGCGCGCAGGCCGCGGGCCTCCACGTCGACGCAGGCCCCGAGCACGTTCACCGCGGCACGGTAACCGTCCGCCAGGTCCACCCCTTGGCCCCGCAGCTCCTCGGCCGGCACCTGGTAAGCCCGGTGGAAGGTGAGTTCGCGCACCAGGCGGACCAGCACCTCGGTCGTAGCGCTTAGCCTGTCCAGCTCGGCGCGCAGCTGGGGGGTTTCGGCGTCGTCGCCCGGCCGCACCGCGCGCCCGCGCGGGCGCAGAGCGCGCTGGCGGGCCCCGCCCTCCGGCCTGCCCTCGGGCTCGCCCCCGGGTTTGCCCTCGCCCCCGGGCCCGGGCCGGCCCTCGGGCCTGCCCTCGGGCCTGTGTACCAATCCCCCCGCGCGCGACTTCCACGTGCGCAACAACGACGCAAAGGTCTCGGGGGCCGGGCGTTCCGTCGTCATCAAGCTTACGGCCTGGTATTGATCGAGGCCACCGACGTCGGGGGCCCGGGGGGCCCGTGGGGGCCCGGGGGGGGGGGGGGGGGGGGGGGAGGGAGCGGGGCGGACCCACGGCCGGGGGGGCGGTTGTCCTGGCTCCCCCGCTCCCTCCCACGCCGCAGCCCCCCTCCCTGACCCCGGCCGTGGTCGATGGCTCCGCCCCCCCCCCCCCCCCTCCCCGCTCCCCCTCCCCTGCCCGCGACCCCCGACGCCCCCGCCCCCCTCCCCGCTCCCCGCTCCCCCTCCCCTGCCCGCGACCCCCGACGCGTCCCCCCCCGGCGCGGGTCCGGCGCGGGCCCGGCGCGGGCCCGGCGGCTACCGGCCCTCCCCCAGAAACCTCGCGTGCCAGGGCCACCGCCCATGCTCTGCACACCGAGCGCTACGCCGGCCCGCGGGCCGGCCCCCGGCGAGGCCCCGCTAGTGTACCTGGGCCCCGCCGCTACCCAGGCCGCCCTGCAGGCTCTGCACGGCCTGCCCGTGCTAGGCCAAGGCACGTACGGAGTCGTGTTCAGGCGGGGCCAGGGTTGTGCGGTGAAGCTGACCAGCGACTGCCAGCGCCTAGAGGAAGCGGGTTACCGGCGGCTGCATCGCCTGGGTGCCGGCCCCGCCCTGTACCAGCTCCAGGTCCTGGCCTGCGACGCCGCGCTGTCTTGGTCTAGGCTGCCGGACTCGGCCGGTGGCCCCGTGGCCCAGGCAGTCAGGCTGCCGTTGGAGGCTAGGGGCTGCGACTGCCCGGCGGACCTGCCCGCCACCGTGGCCGCCGGCCACTGCTTGGTGCTGATTCATCTCGAGGAGTTCAACTGCGATCTCACGCGGTGGGGGTGCCCGCCGCGGGCCGAGACGTTTGCCACCGCCGTGCTGCAGCCGGTGGCCGGCCTGTTGCAGCGCCTGGTCCTCGGGGCCGGGCTGTTTCCGTTCGACCAGAAGCCCGCCAACGTGCTCCTGCGGCTGGGCCAGGCGGGGGACGAGTCGCCCGTGCGGCGCGTCGTGTTCACGGACCTGGACGATTCTACTCTCTGCACCCTCCCGTCGCCGCGGCAGCAGACTTGCGACGCGGCGCTGCTGTACTTCTTGTGCACTTGCCCGGGCAGCCTCCCGCAGGCCCTGTGGCGCCTGCCCGGGTGGCGCGGCCAGGCGGGCACACCGCGCTTCTGCGCGGCCTGGGACGTGCTGCTCCACGAGGTGCTGCCGAGGGGCGGGTTTGAGTTCTGGACCATCTACGCCGTGGAGGCCCTGGACTGTGGCTGGGAGGCCTACCTCGACCTGCTGGGGCGGCACGTGAAGTCCAGCCGGCTCGCCAGCCACCGCCTCGTCAGCCGCCGGTGGTTGCAGGCGTTTCTGTACCGCCAGGGGCTGCGCCGCCACCGGCTGCGGGGCCAGCACTTCTGGGAGCCCCTGGCGTGCCGGAGCGCGAGCGAGGCGCTGGCCCGGCACGGCAGCCTGGAGGTCCTGCTCTTTTGTGCCAGGCGGCTCCTGGAACTGGATTCGGACGATTGCTGCTTGGGGGTCCAGACCCTGGCTAGCGTCGGTTGCGGGAGCTGGGCACGCCTGGCGACGGGGTTGGTCGGCCCGCTCGCCCGGGCCAGGTTCGGGGCCAGGGCCTCGCCCGCGGGCCCCTGAGCCCCCGCACCGCGCCCTCCCCGCGCCGGCGCAGCGCCGGGCGGCCCCCCCCCCTCCCCCGACACCTGCTCCCTCTCCCCCTCCCCACCCGCTCGTGTCGTCTCTCGTGTTCGTTTTTTTTTACCGCTGTTCTTCCCTCCCCCCCCCCCCCCTCGTTACTGCTGCTCCCGTCCGGACCGCGGGAGCCCACGAGTGGGGAGGAAGAGGAGGGGGGGGTCTTACTATCACTCTGACCTGCCTGTGGTATGTACGTCAGCTTCTGGCCCAGCCAGGCGGCGGGGCTCCTGGCGGGCAGCTTGCTGGCGTTGCTGTGCCGTGGCCCCCCGGCCGGGTGGCGCGGCGCCATCCTGTTGCTGCTGACAGGCTCGGCCTGGGTCCGCACGTTGGCGCTGGAGGAGGTGCGAGAGTGCCAGGAAGTGCCCTGGGCGCTCGAACCCCGCTGGACATGGGCGCTGGACTGCCTAGGCTGGGGGTGCCTCACGGTGGGGAGCAGTGGCGGCGCGGCGCTCGGCTGGCTGCTGGCCGGCACGGGAGTCCTGTGCCTGCCCCTGCTAGACGGAGCCCCCCCCGCCGCCACCCCCGCCCTGCTGGGGACACTGACGGCCCTGCTGGCCGGGTTGCTCTACTCGCAGCGCCTGGCGCACGGCCGCGCGGCCGCCCTCTGCTGGTGGGCGGGCTGGACCCTGTGGTGGTGTGCTTACTATACCGCCGGGCGGGACCGGGTCGCCTGGTGCCTGGCCGCCCTGCTAGCCGCGGCCCGGCCCGTCGGGCGGCCCCTGCCGCCCGTCTATGTCGCGGCCCGCGACGTGGCCCCAGCGCCGGAGGCCGGCGGGCGGGACGAGGCGGGCACGGGCTACAAGGATGACGTGGCCCCCGTGGTAGGCCTCCAGCGCATCACGAGCTACCTTTAGCCGGGGGCCCGGGGGGGGCCGCGCGCCGCCCCGGCAGGAGCCCTCGAGCCCTCGGGCCCCCGTGCGCGCGTGCCCGCCGGCCCGGCCCCGGCCGCGGTCTCCTCCCCCCCGGGGGGGAAGGCGTCACTCACGCCAGGTGCATGGCCCCGGGCCCTGCTAGGACCATGCCTGCTCTCGTCTTTGGTCGTCATCACAATAAAAACCACCGGATGGTGCTTCGGGGGGGTGTTGGATCCTGGTTAGCCGACAGCTCCCGGCCGTGGGCGAGGCACGGCACCTGTTACCCGAGCTAGGGCAGCGTAATCCTGGGGCGCGCAGCGAATAGGCTGGGGCGGGGAGAACGGAGCCAGGAGACCGACCTACCTTTGTGCCCCCCCCCCCTCGGCAGGATACGTACCGCCGGCCGGACGCCAGTAACGGCACAGCCGGTGCACACTGCGCCCCCCCCTTCCCACCGAGGGGGAGGGATGCGACCTGCCCCCCGGGGGCGCCCGAGAGTCCGGCTTTTAATAACTGGTGCGCAGTGGGGTGGCACGCCGTGGCGGATGGCGCACAGGGGCCTCGCCCGGGCAAGAGAATTCTCCTCTCTTGTCCCCCCCGAAAAAAACTGGTGCTTAAAAACCATGCCGGCCGCTCTTTGCTCGCCGCGTCACGAACAGCCGGGGGAGCAGCTTTGGCCAAGAGAGAGAGAGAGAGCGAGAGAGAGAGAGAGAGACGGAGGGGTAGCCGCCGCACGCTTGGGCATGCCCCCCCCCCCCCCGAGAGAGCCAGCCCAGGCAGCCCCCCTTTCGCCTCCTCTCCTTGGTTGACCTCTCTTGGCCTCGCGACCAAGAGTAGAGTGCAGGTAGTCTTTTGGCTGGTTTCTTTACTCAATGTAACCTCCGAACTTTAAGGGCAGCCTCGGCCCCGCCTCGTTGCCCCCGCCGAAAGTAGCCCAAGGGCGTGGTTTCATCGTCATCGTCACTGTCGCTGCTGACAAGGTCATCAAAGTCCGGCAGCGCGGGCTCTGCCAGCCGGTGCAGCCTGTCTGCATATTTGTTGAACTGTAGGCTTTCGGGGTTGCGGTCCGACGCGCTCAGGTTTTCAAAGAAACCCTGCGCCGGGGGCCTAGTACTACCGCCCGCCGCGGGCTTAAAGGCTTCCCATTCCTCCGGCTTCATTATCAGGGCCTGCCACATATAGGAGACTAGCAGTAACCAGGGGTCCGGGATGACTGGGGTAAACCACAGGTCCTGGCGGCGGCCGCTGGTGCTGACCATGAGCGCCCTGGCCAGCGCGATGAGGGCGCACGTACCCTCTCCCCTCTGGTCAGGGTCGTGGCGTCTTATGCCCGCTTGCGCGTCGTGCACCGTAACCGCGGCGGAAGGCGTCCCGCACTGCTGCGTAGAAGGCAGCGCCTGCTTCCGCTGGCGCCCAATGTGCATCCCCGGTGGGATCGTACAGGTACAGGTTCAAGCTGCTGTCGGATACCTCCTTGAGTAAGACCAGCACGTGTGCGCTGTGTTCATGCGGCGACTCCCGGTAGATCATAAATGTGGTGTAGAGCTCTGCCTCCTCTGCAGTGAGCTCGATAGTGTTGACATCGGAGGACATCCAGTCTACCTCCCGGGGACAAAGCTGCCCGAACGGCCGCGTCTTCCCGTCGTCGAGCGTGAATGCTTGCAGCCGGGACAAAACAACCTCCTCCTGGTCGGTGCCGTTCATAGCGGGATCGTACTCCTTCAGGGTGTGCATGCCGAACCAGGTCCGGCCCCTGTGCTCCCCCGGGTTGCGGCGCCAGTCCCACCGGTCACCCGCCTGTTGCACGCTGCGCAGCCACCAGCCGAGCACCCAAGCCTCGTCCTCGCTGTACTCGATCTTGCAGTCCCAGCCCAGCACCACGGGCCCGTTCGACGGGGGTCGGGGGAGCTTGGCGTCTAGCACGGGTGGGTCATCGTGCACGTCACGCCCGTAGAACTCGACCCCCGTGCGCGCCGCCGCGTAGCCCCAGGCGCGAGCCACGCGAGGGGTGAGCGGGCCGTAGCGGGAGTCCTGTGGGAACCAGCGCGCGGGTGGCGCGGCCGGCTCTCGCCTCCACCGATTGCATCGGAGCAACAGTTCCCAGAGGCGCGGCATCCGCAGCAGCCCGGTTCCGGTTGCGTAGAAGCCGCCGTCGTGTTGGATCAGCCCGGCGTAGAAGTCACCGTTGTGTTGGATCAGCCCCCCGCCGACGCCGAAGCCGAATGCAGGCGGACGCACAAAGGGCTGTACGTCTGCCGGCCCGCACTGGTCGCGGGCCGGCATGGCGCTGTACATGGCCTGCCAAAACGTCGCGACCACGGTGTACGAGTGGACGCGTTCTCTTCCCGTGGACGGCGCCACGGGCTGCGAATGCCAGGCCAGCACCCCGCGCGCCCTCGGGTCGCTGGACCAGCCGCAGGCTTGTAACACTTGGGACGGCACCGGCGACACCAACAGGCTCAGCGGGTCGCGCCCCCACAGCACGCGGAAGACCTCCCCTGTGGCCGACCGCAAGTAACGGAGGCAGAGATCCCGCCTGGCATCGAGATCCGCGCCGAACAGCGGTGAGCTACCCGCACAGTGGTCGAGCGCCCGGCGCAGGAAATCCAGTTCGTGCGTGCTGGGCCGCCAGCGATGTTGGTTCAGGACGCGCACCAGGCAGGCCACCGCGTCGTTCTTTAGCCCCTGGTTCGGGAGGCCCTGGACGCAGGCTAACAGGGCACGCACTGCTTGTGTCATGGTCCTGCCGTTCGTCTCGGTGGCTTCCCGGCTGTCGGCTGCGGCTGCTTGAGAGTCCAGGCTTTCCTCTACCCAGCCCATGACACTCGCCACCAGTAACCCGCCAGCCGCCGTCTCTTGTACTAGCTGCCAGCGCCGCTCGGGCCAATTGGATGACCGGCGCAGTGCGCGTAGTAGCTTGGCTTCCCGCACCCGGAACCCGGCCTGGTCTGGCCTACACAGTAGGCCGAGGTATTCCTGGAACAACCGTTGGTTCTGACAGGTTGGCTCGCGGCGGGGCTGCCACTTGTGGCAGGCTGCGCACCGGGGCATGGCCGGGGGGGAATGGAGGTCGCCCCCTCCGTCCGGACAAGAAACCGCTGCTTTATCACAAGGTAGCCAATCTTCTTTCTCCCCTCCCTCCCTCCCCTGCGGGCAGCCAGGGGTGGAGAGGGAGGGACGAGGGGAGAGAAGGTTGGCGTGCGCCAAAGGGGAGCCGAGCAGAGGTATGGATTTTTACTATCTTTGGTTCGTGGCCGCGAACTGTGCCAAACCGGTTGGTGCTTAGGCGCTGTCGCGCTGGCTCTGCCTGTTTTGTGCAGCTGCGCTGGTTGAACCAGCGGTGGGGACGTCTATATTGTTTCGACCGCTTTGGACCACGACACCTTGCACCGTGAGTTGTGTCGGCCGTACCGTCGGCACGGGACCATGGTGCAGTCGACGCGTGGTCCAAATCGGTACCTAGGCAGTATATCCTCCTCTCAACCACACCGGACCACCAGGGGACGCGAGAGGGGGGGGAGGAGCCTAGCGCCAACATGATCAAGCCAGTGTAGTATCCCAGTAGACTGCCTGGATCATGTTGGCGGTGGGTCCCTCCCCTTCCCGTGGTGGTGGTCCGGGACGGATGTCTGGCTGTATATATTGTGTGGACCGCTTTGGACCACGACACCCCTGCACCGTGAGCTGCGTCGGCCGTACCGTGTGCACGGGCCAGAGTGCGGGGGGTGGTCCGGATCGGACGCCTGGGTGTATATTTTGTTCTGGCCTGTTTGGACCACGACGCACGCACACACACACACGTCGATCCAATGTGTCCATATCATAGAAGCTTATATCTAGATCCCTAAATTTGAATGTGAGAGAGTTCAGCTGGTTATCACTCCTAACTTCGTAATCATACATACATACATACATACACACATACATACATTCATACATTCATACATACATACATACATACACACATACACACATATACATACATATACATACATACATACATACATACATACATACATACATACATACATATGTCATAAATACATACATACATGCATACATACATACATACATACCCACGTACGTACATATGTCATACATATGTAAATATGTACATATGTGCATACATACATACATACATACATCATACATACATACATACATACATAACTTACATAACTTACATACATACATACATACATACATGCATGCATACATACATACATACATACATACATACATGCATGCATACATACATACATACATACATATATACATACATATATATACATACATACATACATACATCAATCTGGAATAATTGTCGATATGCCTGAAAGAACATGCTGCCAATTTGCCAGGGTGGGATAATCTATTGCCTTTTTGTCCCGGCCCGCACCAGGAAAAATAGCATTTGCCATCCACAACCACAACTTTCCAGCAAACACAAGTTTGGCAGGCTACGTGTCGGTCAACCCTAACCGTTACATCCGTAGCCAGACGTAGCAGCTACGTATCGGTTAACCCTAGCAGTTACATCGATAGACATAGCGGCTACGTGAAGATTCACGTAGGGTGGCGTCAGGTGGCAGGAAACACCTGATTTTTGTGGTGGCAGGATTCTGGGTTTTTTTGGCGACCAAACTTTGCTGCTTTCCCCTGCACTCAATCGTGGTCCGTTGAAGTCGGGGAAAGTGCCAATCGACTGTTCAGGACACGCGCTATCAGAATATGCAATAAAAGTTTTCTGGTGGGCGGTGGCACCTGACCCCCACACACAAGGGAAAATCCCCCTATTTTTACAGTGGGTACCGACTTGGATTTTTTTTCAGCACAGGCCCAATGCTTCTGGCAATTGCAGTCCGAAAAAGCCGTCAGTGATTCGAAGTGCGTGCACCAGGAGACCTTTGGTGTCACGACCGGTCTGAGTGGGGCTGCCGCGCCCAATGCGGGCGGCCCTGCAAAGATTAGTACTTGCTCAACAGCCGAGGCTGCCGCGCCCAATGCGGGCGGCCCTGGCTGGAAAAGCGGTAAGGCCGTGGAACCGCTAGCTCCTGGTCGTACGCACCGAGAACACTCATGTGTTACTGTTCAAGGTTATACGCAAAAAGTCCATTCCGCCGAGTATGGTTTGTGTGTGTATACGTGTGTGTATGTGTGTAAATGTGTGTGTAAATGTAAGTATATGTGAATTTGTGTGTGAATGTGTGTGTGTAGATGTGTGAATGTGTGAATGTGTGTGTGAATTTGTGTGTAAGTGTGTGAATGTGCGTGTGGTTGTACGGTTTCTGCACGATTTGATTGGTTTGTTGTGTGTGCGGTTGTACCAGTTTCTGGCAGATTTTGGTTGGTTGTGAGTGGTTTTAGAAAAAAGGTTGGTTGTGTATGTGTGTGAACACATATCGTAGAGTTTGGTTTTGTTTTGTGTGTGAAGTTGTTGTAGTTTTAAGACGGTTTTTACGCAAATGGTCGATTACGTAGGCCAGAGCTTGAGTGTGTGCGTGTGTGTGTGTGTGTTGTGTGCAACTATGCAGGTTTGAGGCAAGATTGTATGTTTGACTAAGGGGGGAGGGCCTGCTTGCGCTACGTGCTCACAATGTTGCAACTCTCAATAGGCTTTTTCGAAGCACAATGTTGTTTCTGTTTTTTTTCAACGGCAAAATGCGTGCTCGATAATTGTGGCCCCCTCCCTCTCGCTTCCCCCACCATTTCGCTTTCCTCCTTTTTTTAATTCACTCTTGTGTTCTTATGCACATACGATTTGAAATCCACGCTTGCTTGCGTGTATGTTTACGGAATTGATCGTGTGTGTGTGTGTGTAGGTGTGTGTGTGTGTGTGTAGGTGTGTGAGTGTGTGTTTACCGATTGGGTTGTTTGTGTGCAATTGACCCCGTGTGTGTGTGTGCGTGTTTACAGATTGGGTTGTTTGTGTGTACAGAATTGACCGTGTGTGTGCATGTGTGTGTTTGTGTAGTGTATGTATGTATGTATGTACATATATATATATATATATGTATGTATGTGTGTGTATGTATGTATGTATGTATGTGTGGTCGGCGGTGTAGAAAAAAAATCAGGCGGGCGCGGCCAAGTGCGCCACCTCCATGACCTTCCCTTAGTACAGAACCTCTCTGGACTTTCCCGTGAAGTGGCACAAAACCCGTCAGGCGCGGCCAAACGCACACCCTGACAATCCCCGCGCGAGCGTAAGGGGGTTAAGAAATGTTTTTTTTTGGGGTGTCCGCAATTACCGTCAGAGTTTTGTAAAGACGTCGGGGGGGGGGGGGGAGTGGAACAGTCGCGGGTCAAGGATATGTACTTCACTACAAAACCATCATAGATTTTGTGGTTGCGGCGTGCTTTTTTTTTATAGGTAATAAATCCATAAAACAAAAAAAAAAGAAGAAAAAACTCACTTAAAAATAATGCTAATCTTCTTTCAGACCCTGCTCGGCCGCGTCAGTCAAAACTTGTAAACCCAGCTGATTCCACCCTTTTTGCTTTTGTTGTTGTGTTTGCGTCTTTTTAACTGGCCGCTTTTGTTGCTGTGTTTGCGTCTTTTTAGCTGCCCGCTCTCTGTGGGGACTGCGACAATTCGTGCTCTCCCCTTCCCCTGCCCACTTTCTCTCTCGCTCCCCGTCCCCGCCAGCGACCACGACATATTGTTTTTTTTTTCTAAAGCAAATCTGGAATTGTTAAACTATAATATAAAGAAAGCTAGACGATAATGGCAACAGTTTATCGTAGATCAAACACAAGTTGCGCCGTCCACTCAACCCCCGCAGGAAGTTTTATGCAGGGATCTAGCACCTCGAAGCTGCGAGTGACTGAGCAGGAATGTAAAAGTGCCTTGGAAGGAATGTTGGGGATTTACACCTGCGAGGCTTGCAGCATTGACGACGTTTTTGCAGACGGTGAAACAAAGGAAAAAGCTGAGTCTTTGATCCAACAGCTAGACAATTTGTTAAACAGGGAACGGCCAGCAGAAGTCGACACAAGAAGCTGCCTGGAAGAGAGTGTGTCCACTGAGGGAGCAAACGAAGAAGTCTGCAAAGATAAATCCGGTCTTGAATCGACAGAACCAGTGCCATTGAAAGGCTCGATTTTCCCACTTGCAATGCACACGAGGTAAAGAAACTAATAGAAGAGAACACAGAACATCCCCGCCCTCGTGTAGGAGACAATGTCGTCATGCTAGGCAATTATCTGATATTGAAGCGGGTCTGTACCAAAAAAGCGGAGGACAAAGACGGGGCAGAGACAGACAACCTTGTTTTCACAGTAGTTGTACAGCTATTCTTGCACCACCTTACCTAGGGGCTGGTGTCGCCGGTGCTGCGCGCTTTCCAGCTCACTGGTCTTAAGGGTGCGATGTTTGGCGATTGCACGGTATATTACATGTGCCTGCCCGTAGCAGGCGGGCGAGTGCTGAGCCCGCCAACTGGGCCAGCCCCCGCCGTGGAAAAGCTGTTGCTTCAGGGGCTGGCTGTGCAGAGAGAGGTACTGCAAAAAAGCGGCCTCCTCTATCTAGACACAGGCGGCCAACGGTATACCTACAACTCCACTAGCAAGAAAACACATGTCATGGACTGCGGCAATACGCAGATGGTGCTTATCACTCCTTGTACAAGAAAGGCCGGTACAGCTCTCTTTATGTATGTTATGTATGTGTGTATGTATGTATGTTTGTATGTATATATGTATGTATGTACGTAGTATGTTTATTTATGTTTATTTATGTATGTATGTTTACGTCGGTATGTATATATGCATGTACGTATGTTTATGTATGTACATGCGTATGTATGTATGTATGTATGTATGTATATGTATGTATATGTATTTATATGTATGTATGTATTTATGTATATGTATCTATGTAGGTATGTAGGTATGTATGTGTGCACGTCTTTGTATGCATGTATTTACGTGTGTATGTATGAACGTACCATAGTGTATGTATGTATCTATGTATGTATGTATGTATGTATGTTTGCTTGTTTGCATGTATGTATGTATGTATGTATGTATGTATATAGGTATATATGCATGATATGTATGTATGTATGTATGTATGTATGTATGTATGTATGATATGTATGTATGATATGTATGGATGGTATGTATATGGATGGATGGTATGTATGTAATAACTATGTCTCTTTGTAGGTAGGAAGGTATGTATGTCTATATTATGTATGTATGTATGTATGTATGCATTTATGTATGTATGTATGTATGTATGTACGTTGTATGTATGTATGCATTTATGCATTTATGCATTTGTGTACGTATGTGTGTAAGTATGTAATTAGTATGTATTTATGTATTAAGTGTATGCAATATATGTATGTATGCATGTATGCATGTATGAACGTATGTATGTAGGCATGCGTATGTGTGCATGTATGCATGCATGTACATACATATGTACATGTATAGACATACATACATGCATACATACATGCATACATGCATGCATACATGCATGCACATACATACATACATACATACGTACATACAAACATACATACAAAAAAACGTAAGCATACATAAATACATAAATACATAAATACAAACATACAAACATGCATACAAACAAACTGAAAGCGGTAACAAGAGCAGCCCGCATATTGGACATAAAAGACGATACATCGTTTGGCAAAGAAGCATGCCCACGGACCGGAAGGGGACGTAGAGCAGGCCAACTTAGCTTGAATCGACTTCTACTACCACTACTACTACTACCACTACTACTACTACTACTACTACTACTACTACTACTACTACTACTACTACTACTACTACCACTACTACCACTTCTACTTAGCTAAGCTAAGCTATTAAGGGGTAACTGTTTCTTTTTCAGCCAACTGGAAAAACGATAAAAATAACCCGATAATGATGTAGAGTTTGCCGTCATGACCGCGTTAAATTTATGCTTTAACCCGAATTACAGCTTCAACATAAGAGTGGAGGCAGAACGTATTATACGAATCGGAAAACACAAGACTTTTTTGTTTTAACGAGACTACTACTACTACTACTACTACTACTACTACTACTACTACTACTACTACTACTGCTACTGCTACTACTACTACTACTACTAGGCCAGGCTAAAAGTTATACTGTTTTTTTCTTATTTAGCTCACGGGAAAACCGATAAAAATAACCCGATAATGAGGCAGAGTTTGCTATCATGACCGCGAAAAATTTATGTTTCAACCCGGATTACAGCTTCAACATAAGAGTGGAGGCAGAACGTATTGTACAAATAGGAAAACACAAAGCTTTTTTGTTTTAACGAGACCTACTATTACTACTACTACTTTTACTACTTTTACTACTTTTACTACTTTTACTACTACTACTACTACTACTACTACTACTACTACTACTACTACTACTTTTACTACTACTACTTACTATTACTCCGACTACTACTACTACGACTACTACTACTACTACTACTACTACTACTACTACTACTACTACTACTACTACTACTACTACCACTACTACTACCACTACTACTACCACTACTACTACTACTACTACTACTACTACTACTACTACTACTAGGCTAGGCTAAAAGGTTTACTGTTTTTTCTTATTCAGCTAATGGGAAAAACTACTAGTACTACTACTACTACTACTACTACTACTACTACTACTACTACTATACTACTACCACTAGTTCTTGTAAGAAAAAAACCCATATAGACTTATTAGGGCGTTATGCGCCTGCGCGTAGTCCTGGGGCATTCACGATAAAGATTGTTACAGGTGACAGTAGTCCATTCTCTGCTCCCTCTTCCTTTAGAAATTACCAAAATATAGCTCTTTTCCTTTGTGGAAATTGGGATTAGCAGCGCCGCAGATTGCGGGTCATTAAAGCACATTGCCTTCTAATGCAAGAACAAGAACTGCGGGCACGAAATGTGGGCACGCAAACCCTTTGGAATTTCCATGGTGGTGATGCCTCGTAAGGCATCTTGCTCCAATCACTTTTTGTTTCTACCAAGAAAAATAAGCAAGATTTTCACAAGGTCTGTTTGTCTTCGTCGTTGTTGGTTGTTGGTTGTTGGTTGTTGGTTGTTGGTTGTTGTTGTTGTTGTTGGTGGTGGTGGTGGTGTTGTTGTTGTTGTTGTTGTTGTTGTTGTTGTTGTTGTTGTTGTTGTTGTTGTTGAGTTGTTGATGTTGAGTTGTTGTTGTTGTTGTGTTGTTGTTGTTGTTATGTTGTTATTGTTGTTGTTGTTGTTGTTGTTGTTGTTGTTGTTGTTGTTGTTGTTGTTGTTGTCGCTGTTGCTGTTGTTGCTGTTGTTGTTGTTGCTGTTGTTGTTGAGTTTAGTTGGTAAGTGCTGCTACTTGCCGTGCTGCCGCTATTGCTGCTGCCTAGCGCTGCTGCTTCTGTTGCTTCTAGTGCAGCATCTGCTGCTACTGCTGCGCCTACCAGTACTCCTACCTGCCTACCTACTTGCCGGCCTACCTAATACCTACCTATCTGCCTACCTACCTACCTGCCAACCTACCCGCCTACCTACCTACCCGCCTACTTACCTACCTGCCTGCCTACCTGCCTGCCTTCCTACTTACCTGCGTACATACCAGGGGGGGTGGGGGGGGGGGAGGCGTGATTGCAGAAGGGGGCCGAGGTTGGAGGGGGGGGGGGGGGGCGGGGTGGTCGTGGGGGGGGGGGGGGGAGCACTCTTTTTGGTCTTCTGCATTTTTGGGGTTTGTGCGTGTCTGGGTCCTGGGAAGACTATTTTTTTTTCTCTGTAAATTCCCTATGTTTTCTTGCCTGCGTACCTACCTATGTGTCTACCCACCTACGTGCATACCTACCTACCCGCCTACCTACATACCTACCTACCTACCTACCTACCTACCTGCGCCTGCCTACCTACCTGCGCCTGCCTACCTACCTGCTTACCTGCCTGCCTACCTGCCTGCCTGCCTACCTACCCACCGTGCATGCCGTGGCACCCGCCGTTTTTGACTTCTCCTAGGCCTGCGCTGCTTGCCCTTTTTGCTATCCGCTTGCTCCTGCCTGGCCTCCTACTCCGACTGCCTTGCTACTACACACGTCGCTGGATGGCAGGTAGTAGTCCGTGTTGCTGGATTGATATGGGAGAGTTGATTGACTCTGGGGTTGGAGGGAAAGTCGACCCATGGACGAACGAGGATGGGGCTAACTTTCCTCTCGACGCATCCGGGCCGGGGCAAGGTAGGCCTCAAGCAACCTGCCTGATTTGCTTTGGGGGAGGGGGAGGGAGGTTGGAGGAAGGGAGGATGGAGGCCAGGAGGCAGGGGAACGACCGAAAGAAAAAAATTTGGGATGGAAGCGGAGGAGGGGGGGGGGGGAGGAAAGGAAATAAAATGTGTGATGAGAGAAAGGAGGGGAGGAGGGGGGGCGGGGGCCAAAAATAAAAATGTGCGGCACTGGGAAGGGAGGAGGGGGAACAGTGGAAGGGATAGAGAAGATAGGAGCTCGCGTTAAAAAAGAAAGTTTTTCTTGAATACTATTATAATAGTACTCTGTTGGCACAAACAAGGAGATCACAAAAGGAACGAAAGGTGTAGGTGTATGTGTAGGAAAGCTGTAGTTGTCAGTGTAGGATAGGTACAGATGTACGTGTGGGAAAGGTGCAGGAGAGTTGTAGTTGTAGGTGTACGCGAAGGAGAGGTGGAGATAGAGGTGTAGGAGTGGAAGGGGTCCGGAAACAAATATGATCTGCTGTAGCGCCCATCCTGCCCGGGCTGTTCTACCTGTTGCCGGATTTAACCTTGCCTAATAGTAACATACTTCAATTTGAGTTGGCTCAGGATATAGACAAGGCATTGTCCATACTTCCATCCGATTCAATATACATAGATCAGCTGGACCAAGCACTGAAGCGTGCATGTACACTTGTTTAATGAAAATGCGCACACCCGAAATAATCGGGTGCAAAAGAAAGCAAGGCCGTCCTCCACATCTCACACCATCAGCACTCGTGTGCATACCTCAATTCAGCGCCTAAACTCAACAGAAACGCAGACAGGGAGGCTCGGTGGTTTGTTTGCACATTTGGAGGTCGAAGCCCGAGGAACTTTGCGCCGGGATTTTTTAGCGCCACGAGACTAATAACAAAAAAAACAGCCATTTGCTTTTTTTTTCTTTTGTCGATCTATGGGAGAGCGGGGGGAGGGACAGGGAGCAGCGTTGGTAATTAAATTTTTTTTGTCGTGGTGTACTGTATAGCCAAGGAAAGACAGATCTGGCGCACTTTTTTTAGCGCCGGCTGGAACCCCCCACCCCCTCCCTCTTTCCTCTCCCTAGCCGAGGTGATTTGGTTACATTGGCCGTGGGGAGTGGCGGCTGCGGCAGGTGGTACGATCGGTCGATGAAGTAGGTTGGCAGTCGCAGCGCGCCTTGGCTTGCGCCGACAGCGCACATTGTCAGGGGAGGCGCCGCTCGTTCCAGCGCAGTGCGGAAGGCCCGCGGGTTCGTCGTGCTGACCAAGAGCTCGACGGTCACATGGGGCGGCAGGTGGTACTCCACCTCGTAGCTCACGGCGGCCGGGTCCAAGCCCAACAACTGCAGGTGCTGCCGCTGGAACAACAGCAGGTCCACTCCGGCCAGAGCATCCCAGCGCCCAACGCGCGCATAGTGGCGCAGCCTGGGCAAGAGGTGGAGGTCCGCCGAGGCTAACTTCATGCGTGCGCCGCCCTTGGGAAAAACTTTTCCAAGATAGGCAAGAAGTTGGCGTCAAACGTCAGGTGCGCCAACGACAGGTAGTCCAGGAAGGTGCTATCCGCATTCGCGGGCTTGACCAGGTCGTAGTCAATCACCGTGACCTGGTGGGGGCCCTGCACTAGGATGTTGCCGGCGTGCAGGTCGTTGTGTGCGTACCCCGCCGCGTGCATCTCCACCATGACGCGTTCCACCCGCACCAGGACCTCCGGCAAGCCGGCCGCCGCGGGGCTCTGCAGCATTTTGTACAAGGGCTTGCCCTTCGCTTTGGGCCACAGCGTCTGCATGACCAGCAGCGACTTGGCGCGGTGCTCCCACTCCTGCCGGTACCGGCTGTACGGACCATCCGCCACCGACTCTGCTAGCAGTGGCGCAGTCTGGCTGGCCCTCCGGAAACCGTACCGCAGCATCGGAACGACACCAGTAGCGGACCGCGCAAAGCGCGAACTCACAAACCGCGTTTGGTGCCAGAAGATGCCCTGCCCCGGCACCAAATCGTCCACCGCGCAGCGGGCCTCCTTGAGGACCTGGCCCTGCCCGTGCACGTCGTAGACTGTGCCGATGGCCCCGTGGCCCAGCGGCGTTAGGCACTCGGCGTCCAAAAAGTACCGCTGGCCAAAGTCCAGCCAGAAATCGGGCGGTGGCGGTGGCAACCGTCCCGTGTGCCGGAACATGAGCAGGCGCACGTCGTCGCCCGCCAGGCGCTGCAGCTCAAGGAAAAGGTCCTGCACTCTCAGGCTTGCTCCTCCTATAGAAGCCGGCGACGAAGAGCGGCTGGTGTGCCACAGCTCATCCGCAGCGGCCGTAAAGTCTGACTCGTCCACAACATGCAGGTACCCCGCCCGTCCCCCCAGGTCGCGCTAGCCGCTCAGCTGGCGCGGCTAGCCAAACACACTGCCGCTTGGTTACGAGGCCGAACTCCAGACCACTGACGTGCGGCAGGGCGCATTGCACGACGGCCAGCGTAGTAGCTGGTAGCCTTGGCAGGAACCCGCTTAGCGTCGGGTCCTCCCGCCCACAGCATCGGAAAGAAAGAAGAAAAGATGCAACCTCCCTCTCCCCCCCCCCAAAAGTAAAAAAAAAAGCTCAGAAAATTCTTTTCTGATGACAAGCCCGCCCGCTTCATACAAATTGAAAACTATCTTTCGCACTCTTCCCACAAATTGTTGGGCAACTTTGCGTCGAGCATGATTGCATTAGCTCGCTTCGTGCCTGTTTGAAAATCGCGTTCAGCAATGGAATTAAGACGAGGCTCACCCGGTGGGGTGTGTTTCATAATAATTCCTTTGTTGTTGCAATGTTCAACAAGGCCAGTAGAGATAAACTCACCATCTAGCCTGACTTGCTTAATCTTCACGCCGGTCTGTCGTTCAAAGAAGGCAAACACCTTGACCACCCATGGGAGGTAAAGTTGTGCCTTCCTTGAAGGAAGATAAATTTTGAAGGAAAATTTGTCTTTGGTCTCAAGGATCAAAAGTATATAGTAATTGCCTTGCAGCGATACTGCATACTTGGGACCCTTGAAATCCATGCAAAGTGCTTCAAAGGTTTTGAACTGTTGGTCTAAGAGTTCGTGGTCTGTGAAGAAAGGAAGCTTGCGAAGTGAGCTCATTGTGCATGCATGGCAGGTGAGCAAGTTTAGTTTCCCAGAGGGGATCTTTGATTGTTCTACCTAGTGCTGCTGCTACTTGTTTCATAGCCTTTGCCATGCCATGACGATGGGTTGTTTGCTAGCTTTGCGGTTGACACTGAAGTTGACCCTGACGTCTGTGTTGTTTTGTGTTTGTGTTTGTGAGAAAAACGTCTGTTGGGGTCAAGTGGTGTGTCATCTCTTGTGTCTGATCGATAAAGCAAGTTGGGCAACATTCTTCCTCTAATTTTGATCAAGCTAGGGTCAATCTTGATTGAGTGGTGTAGCACTATAGCTTGATTATTTTGCAAGATCGCTGCATATCCATGCTTGTTATCTAATATGCCAGGTGAAACCAATGAGTACGGCGTGCTATCAGCTATCAGAGAGTCAGGGAGGAGGAAGCTGGATGCGCTACCTTCTCCTGGTATTGTCTCCCAGTGGAATGTCGCCTTCTTAGTAATTTTTATGGTTTCGGGTGATATGCCTGACAGGTGTGCAGCGGGGCCGGTGGTCACGTGATCAATGCAATCGATGATTTTGGATGAACGATTGTTCGATTTGTTCCAGAGTCAAAAACGGTGTGAATATTTGGTGCAGAGCCAAGCAAACATTGACTGTTCTTGTCTGTGGTTGTAGGGTTGACCACTGGTGTCTGAGATGTGTTGAAGAAGACCATTGTAAACTGCTTGATCTGGTGGTAGGGATCCTGTCTCAGACGCTTATTGAGGTCTATATTTCCTTGAATTTGGATCCTATTTCCTTTGACTGGATCGTATGTTGGGAATCCAGCCAGACGCCGGAACATTGCGCGGATGGATTCTCCTTCTATCGAGAGGGGCCGTTTCGCAGCTATTCGCAGAGATTGTTCCCCAGTGGGATTAATTTCGTAACGCATCAAGCGTTGATAGGCGACTAGAGCGAATCGGTAGTTAACACTGCCTATCCCACAACTAGGCAGTACATCTTTTGCTGTCTGTGTCTTTAGGTGAGCGTTCGCTGGCGTGCGCGCGAATAGGCAGAATCGGTAATGTGCTGCCAACTCATTCTTTTGACAAGAAAGACTGCAGTATTTTACCATTGACTGCCACTGCAGCTAGACAGTTATGTTCTTGTTTGTGCTGTCTGTCGCAGTGTTTGCAGAAGGTTGGAGGGCGAGGTGGAGATGAGGGTAAACCAATATGTATCATGCCATTATCGTGATATAGAACGCATTCATTGCATATATCTGGCTTGCTTTGCAAACCAGCTGGTAAGATGTTGAAACGTAACCGGTAGGACCAGTAGTCAATTTCAACAAGCTTAGCATGGTTGAATGCAAAGTGAACATCGCCAGCCCAAAAAGCGGGCGCGTCAGGGAAAACAGGATGGGAGTCTGATGTTTCAAGTAACACGTCGGGTGAGCGAAGTGTTGCTGGAAGTTCCTTTCCACCTCTTGTTTTTGGTCTGTGCCAGGGGTCGCCTGGTATGGGTTTTCCTGAGCGGTTGAGTGGTGTGATCATCTCCTCTGTGAACCACTCAAGTTTGGGTTTTAAACTTATAAGCTTTCCGTTGGGATACCACGGATCTTCCCGTGGGAAGCAATAGGATTTCGGTGCATCAACTCTCCACATTGGAGGCCAGTGGAGACGTGGCACTGGATACCCTTGTGGTTCTCCAATTGCCTACAGAGCTTTTGAATATAAACGAAAACGTTTAACTTCGTTTGGAAGTCGTTTTCGTCCAATTGTTGAGATCTAGTTAAGCTTTCCCATGGTTTGTCCGCAGGTCTATTACCCGGAGTGTTGATGAAATCTTGATGCGGATTTACGACGCCGAAGGACCGTGGAAGCGGGTCTTTGCCTTCGTAAAGCGGATCAAATTCAGTGGATGGGTGCATAAAGCCACTGGGATCGGACGTAGTGCTAGAGGGCCTATGAGGGTGTTCTGCCGCCGCAGCTAACGGGTGACTGTCCCGTTGAGCCTGTAGTATGAACTCTTGCTGAGGCGGTTGATGTTGGATGAGAAGCAGGCATGGCGGGGGGGGACAGAGTGTGACAATGTTGCCCCCGGCATGGTGTCCTCGGGTAGGCGTTCGACGGACGCGAACTGAAGTCGAAATTTTATTTCGGCCAGCTCAGTTTCCGTGTGAGCGGACTCCCCTTGTGACTCTTGTGCGTTCTCTTCTTCGTCAACATCACGCATCATCCCACACCATCCATCATCACATTCATTGCCTTTATCTTCGTCATAGGTATCCGATTCTATATCTTCAACTTCCTGTGCGAAGTGGACGCGGTGTGCGTTTGGTGATCGGCCTCGCTGGTTCCGGAGATTGTGCAGTGATGGACCCGGACTTGCGGAGCGACGTGGGCTGTGAGAACGTGAGCGACTACGCCCACTTCCGTAAATTTCCTCCGCATTGGGCAATCATACGGGCGATGCCACGGGTATTGAGCGCAAGACTTTTGGGGAGGGGGAAGCGGGACGCATTTGTTCTGGCAATCTTTCATTCGATGTGGTCCACGACAAGAGTGACATTTGATTAGTGTTTTACGTTCGGTACGTGTGTCGCGAGCGTAGAACAATGGTGTCTTGTCTGGTTTGTCTTTGAGTGATAATTTGCCAAGGTCGAGTGTGAGTTTGTCCGATTGTACTAAGGATTTTATGTATGTGCAGAGTTCACGAAACGTGGGGCGATCTACATCATTCAGCGGGGTATAGTACCGGACATTTGCTTTCTCGCCTAATTTGGTATGAATTGCTTTGTTTAATTTGATGAGGAGCTCATTGCACTTGTAGCCCTCATCAAAGTTTTGCGTTTCCGAAATTTTCGCAAGCCGCCATTTGAACTTGCTTATCCACGCCTCAACGTCTTCAGCAGGTCGCAGTTGATCTGCAACATGCTGAGCTTGGAGTTGGGCAGTGTTAATAGTTCCTAATTGACCCAATTCGTTGATGAGGGCATGCCACATTTGATGTGGCTCCCTACCAGCGGATCGGATTGCAGCTAAGGCGGGGTGGTTAGAAACAGACTCGGAAATTATTGATCTGGCTTTAACTTTTAGTTTCAACGACAGAACAGGAGGGAAACAGTTTTCCAATTGTGCGAAGGTTGGGTTACTAGCAGGTATGCCTAGCAAAGCAAGTCTCAGATCAGCAGATGATCAGGGTCGACAGCAGGCAGAGCAGGTGGGGGACCTGGGGTAACTAATGAGGCGAAAGCAAAAAAGCAAAAAAACTAAAGCAATCGCCTCTCATCTCGAGAATCTATACAACGCCACCAACTTACGAAAGTTGTACAACGATTACTTCGAGGAGGTCAAAGACATCAAGGCAAATTCCAGTAAAGCGGCGTTCTCTTCTGCAATTGCTTCTCAAATTGTAAACGATGGAGTTGAGTGGGCCTTCATTGTACAGTCTGAGCTCATTGAGAAGGAAGAGCAAAATGACGAAGAGGAAGTTCTGTCCGATCCGGAAGAGGGACAGCCTCGAAACAAGAAACAGAAGACGAACGTAAACGAAGAGTTAGCAATCGAAAACGAGATAGATGTTGCTCTGCAAAAGCAGGAGAAGCTCAGGGCTAAGCTTGCCTCTGCTGGTAAAGTCGGGAACAAAGGCAAGACGGTCCACTTTGACGCTTCTGTCTTATCCGAACTTCAAGAGACGAATGAGGAATTGGAGCGGAAGATCAAGGAGGCGGCAAACGACAAAGGTATTGATCCCTCTTCCTTACTCTCCGCGTTAGGTTTTTCGACTTCCATGTCCGGAGATGAGAAATCTAGATTGACGCAAGAGTTTCAGAGTCTGCCGGGTTCAGAAGATTTGGACTTTGACATTCTCAAAAAGATCAAGTTGGGAAAGGAGTTCGTTAATCTCAAGGAGCTCTTGCCATCGAAGAAAAAGACTCTGATTGGCGAGCCTCATGAATCCGAGCCCAAGACTGTTACTGTTGAAAAGTTTTTGGACTTGGTCCGCAGACTCATCGTCCTACTCAAAACATCATGCTCAGCACGCCGAGGACATGTGGGACCATTACCGGTACCTTGAGCTCATTGTTAGGAAAAATACGTTGCAATCTGCTATGAGATGGGACAAAGCTACTCGTGGCAGACGCCCCTTGGGTCAGTGGCATAAGGGCAACCCTTCCCTTCGTTCTAGTCACGGCCATCCTTGAACCTCTCCCCCCCCCTTCTCAATCGATCAGCCTAGGCACTTCGAAGCAGCAGCGCAGAGAGAACAACACCCGCGGGGGTAACCAAGCCAAGCAGCAGTTTCAGAAGTCCAGGAAAGTCTGTTTCAGCTGTGCAGACGGCAAGGACTGCAGCTACAAGGAAGACTGCCGTTTCCTCCACCATTGTCCAGTGTGCCCTGACAACAAGAATCACAAACGAGTGGATTGCCCAGACGGTGGCAATGACAAGTGGGGCAAGCGCAAAGCAGATAAGTGAGGGGGCCCTGGGAGTGAAAGCTCTGCAGTGGAGCAAGTAGCTCTCAGGTCGGCTTACATCAGCCGGAGGTCTCCTTTGGTGTGACTTCCTCTTCCACTGCTTTTTCCCTTTCTGACTCAGCTCGCAGAATGTGGGATCCAGGTGGTTGCGAGCACGCGACCAAGGTTCCCAAGACTGGCAATTCGTCTTTCAGCAACCTGCAGTCTAACTTCGACTCCTCTCTTTCTTTTTCTCGGGCCTCGGTGCCACTCGCAATTATGATCGGTCCCATCGGTTCCACTTTTTCCCAGTACTCGTCAGCTTGTAGCTCAGTTCGTTCTTCTTTCCTGTTCAGTCTGTGGGGCTCAGCCCTTCCTGCTCTACTGCCCCTTCCGTTTCCGTCAGCCCTGTCCTTTCTGAGGAAGCTATAGTGCTTCGTGCCTCTGTTCCGTTCGGTTAAGTGTCACCCGTTTCCACTTCGATGGGTATTTGTCCTGTCTCCTTTCTACTTCTTCGTTTTCTTCTTCTTCTTTTTCTTCTTCTCCTTTTTCTTTTTCCTCTTCTTCTTCTCCTCCTTCTTCTTCTTCCTTTTCTTCTTCTTCTTCTTCTTCTTCCTCTTCCTCTTCTTCTTCCTCTTCTTCTTCTTCTTCTTCCTCTTCTTCTTTTTCTTATACTGCTTCTACTACCACTACTTCTACTACTACCTCTACTACTACTTCTACTACTTCTACTACTACTTCTACTACTACTTCTATTACTACTTCTACTACTACTTCTACTACTACTTCTACTACTACTTCTACTACCACTACTACCACTACTACCACTACTACTACTACTTCTACTGTTTCTGCTTCTACTTTTTCTTCTTCTCTTTCTTCTTCTCTTTCTTCTGGTGTTGTTCCTTTTAGTTGTTTCCCCTTGGTGGGTCCAAGTTCTTCTTTTGCTCAGCAGCCTCTGGTGCTGTGTCCTGAAAGAGTGGTTCGCAAGGCAATACGGTCCCTTCGAGCCCCTCTGCTTCTCTTTCTCTCACTTCTGCTTCCTTTTTCTTCCCTTTCCCTAGGTGGATTTGGGTTATTGCTAAGATTGAGGCTCAGGAAGAGATGGGCGCTTGGGTTCGCTCTCTTCCCCCGTCTGAGGTCTCTTGTTCATCAAACTATGATGGGATTTCAGTCTCCCCCTCTCTGCCTCCTGATTTGTTGTCAGCAGGGGTTGTGTCTGTCGATTCCCTTCCTTCTCTTTTGTTGGAGTTGGAAAGTGGGAAAACGTGGTGGCACGACTTTCCTTTCTGGTCTTTTATCCTCTCTGCCTCTCCCTCTATTTCTTTCTCCTCCCTGATGCCTAGGCTGTGTCAAGCCAGAGTGGTTGCGGTGGTGGGGTTCCAAGGCAAGGTGGAACTTCAGTACTTCGCCCCACATACCACGCACGTTTGGTTCGTTCGAGACTCTTCTCGTGGTCTGCAAGTCGGGGGCATCGCTCTTGTGGACTTTAGGTTTCAGAGGGGGAGAGGTAGGAACATTCGTTTCTTTGGTTGCCTAGAGGGTGACGTGAGGTTTCGGCCAGGGAAACGTGAAGTTCTGCCGCTGTGGGATGGTGTTTTAGAGCCTTACAAATCTGTCTTCAAAGTTGACAACATTGTAAACCTTGCCAAACTTTGCTTGCCGGAAGCAGAGGTCGTTTGGCTTGAAGGCTTCCTCACAGGCACTGATACTCACTACAGAGGCACAGGAGAATTCTTATGTTACTATTCTCTCGCTCATGCTCTCTCCGAAGAAGACAACCGGCAGATTTATGAAGCAAACATAAAAGCGGTTAAGAAAGGTTTCATGGCGGGCCCGTTCACGAGGCCTCCCTTTCCGAATCGCTGTTGCAAACACCAAGCCATCGTGACACGTGAGCATGCCATCCCCAAGGACAAATGGCATCCCGAAAATGGGGAAAAAAGACTGATCAACGACCTTTCCTTCCCCCGTTTTCTCTCTTTCAACCAGCTTTGCCCAAGAACGGACGATGGGGTAGAATACTATACACACGACATGCAGATGGCTAGGATCATCCAAGCCGGTCCCGGTTGTGTTGTTTTTGGGGCAGATGTCAAATCTGCTTACAATCAGACCCCGTTGTTGCCTTCGCTCTTCTGGCAACAGGTCTCCTCGTGCAGGGACCCAGTCACCGGCGGGCTTTTGTACTTTGTTCTTCTTGTGCCCGGGTTTGGGGGTGTCTATGCCGCTGACGGTTGGAATCGTTACGCTAGATCCCTCGAGTCAATCTTTCTCTATAAGACAATCCCGTTGAAGCTGTACGTCGATAATAGTGACGTCGTTTGTTCTTCCTGGAAGGAGGCTAGGGCACTTAGGTTGCAGTTCAATAGCCTCTCTGAACATCTGGGCATCCCGTGGCATGAAGAATTTATTGGCCAGTCCTTTCGTTCCCTCGGTTGGTTTAAGGACACTCGCAAGGGCTTTTGGTTCGTAGAGCTGCCCACTGACAAACGCAAGATCGTTTTGAGTGCCTTGGACACCATCGCCGGTGGCGGATTCTTTTCTGTCAAATCTTTCGAGCGTCTCCTGGGCCTTTTGTCTTTCGTCTCTCAGATGCTCTTCTTTCTTCGACCAGCGGTGGGAAACATGCGGATCTCTTTCAACGCAATGTCGGCATCGCGTGGCAAGGGTGGCAGTTTTAGTTCTAGAGCCTGCCATGCTGCGAAGTGGGCTCGCAGCCTCCTCCTTGCTTCCAACTTCCGTCTCCCGCTGTCGGACTTTCTCAAGACGGGCCACTATGACAGTGAGTCGATGACATGGGTTGACGACCCCGCCAGATGCACACTTTGGACCGATGCGAACTTTTGTAAGGTGGATGGTTCGCAGTGGGGCAGGGGTGCCATCGTCATGGCCCCCTCTCGTTCCAAAGGCTACTTCTCTTCTCGCTGTTCGTCCAACGAAGAGTTAGCCGATCTGTGCTCAGAGTCTTTAGTCGCCTCGTCCCCTATGCGAGAGTTGTTTAGCGCTTACGTTGCTGCCCATGAGTTTGCGGTCGCCCTGGGTTTCAAGAAGTTCCATATCGTTACACACTGCTCCCCGGCCGCTCACTGCCTTAACTCTTGTTACTCGCCACGGGCAAACATTCAGAGCCTTATTGACCGGTGGACTTCTAAGCTTGCTCTCCTTGGCGTTTCTGTTTCTGCCTCGCAAGAGCCGCGCGAACGCCTTAACCTTGTCGATTTGTTGGCCCGTGCGCAGATGGCTCAAGCGATCGCAACTTGGTGCAAGTCGAACCCATCCGGGCCTTCTTTGCGCCCTCTGCAGCAGTAACGGAGGTTGCTTGGCTCGTCACCTCAGCGATGGAAGTCATGGCGTGTTCCGTTTCATACAGCACCAGCGCCGCCTACAGCTCCGCTATCCGGAAGTTGCGTTCTTTCTGCTCTGCTTACTCGACGGAGCGTTGGTCTCCTGTCTGGTGGCAACCTGACCCAGTGCTCATTGTTCTTTTTCTCGTTTGGATGAGCCAGTTCATGTCCGTGTCCACCTGTAAGGTGTACATGTATGCCATCCGTGACTTTTGCCTCCGGTTGAGTTTAGACGATCCCACTGAGAACCACTTCGTGGAAATGGCGTGGCGTGGAATCAAGCGTAGCAAACGTACTAAGCTCGATAGTCGTCTTACCTTGGAGCTCCCTATGTTAGAAGCCATGGCAAGTTACACTTTGGGTATCGTCAAAAGTCGCAATGTCCCGAAGTCTACACGCCACCTTTGGATCACGGTTGTTACGGTTGCGGTCTGGGGCTTCTTCGGTCTCTTTCGTGTAGGAGAATTGGTTGCTTCAGGATCTCTGGCCACTTGCCGCTTCTCAGTTAATTCTTTTGTTCGTATTCGCCTGGTCGACGACATGAGTCTCATCATGGTAACTCTCGATGGCGCCAAACAAGATCCGTTCCGGCGCGGGTGCGATGTTGGCCTTGCCGAGCAAGAAAACCCGCTCGTCTGTCCCCAAGCGTGGAAGAAGATCTTTGAGTCCAGTCGGGATGCTTTCAAGCTTCCTCTGGCCGGCAACTACCCCTACTTCCGTCTCGCCGATAATTCTCCGCTGGACCGCTCTACGTTCGTTAATACTGCTCGAGAGCTTCTTCAGAAGGCGGGGGTAGCGACTGGTCGTCGTTTCAACGGGATCTCGCTTCGTCGTGGTGGAGCAGCTCGTCTCTTCTCGCTCGGCGCGTCAGATTCCTCAATCATGCGTGCTGGTCGTTGGTCTTCGTCCTGCTTTCGTCTGTATGTGGGCGCCAGGATGGCCGAGCTTGTTGCAGAGCAAAAAGCTAGGGGGGGGGGGGAGGGGGTAGTCGCTAGGCTCAAATTGGTGGAGGTCTTTGTAATGTTAAGTTTCAGTCCTCAAGTTTTTAGGTGAGGCTGTTTCTGAGTTCCGAGTGTACATCAGAGCCGCCAACTGGAAGTGTTTGTAAACTTGATGGACTGAAATATTTGAGCCTAGCCCCTCTTTCCCTTCCACACTCTTCCGACGAGTTCGGATGGTTAGGCCAATAAAGCTTTTTGTTCTCTTTACTTGTAAATTCGAAACTACGATTCGGAAACTTTAACTTCGTTTGGAAGTCGTTTTCGTCCAATTGTTGAGATCTAGTTAAGCTTTCCCATGGTATGTCCGCAGGTCTATTACCCGGAGTGTTGATGAAATCTTGATGCGGATTTACGACGCCGAAGGACCGCGGAAGCGGGTCTTCGCCTTCGTAAAGCGGATCAAATTCAGTGGGTGGGTGCATAAAGCCACTGGGATCGGACGTAGTGCTAGAGGGCCTATGAGGGTGTTCTGCCGCCGCAGCTAACGGGTGACTGTCCCGTTGGGCCTGTAGTATGAACTCTTGCTGAGGCGGTTGATGTTGGATGAGAAGCAGGCATGGCGGGGGGGACAGAGTGTGACAATGTTGCCCCCGGCATGGTGTCCTCGGGTAGGCGTTCGACGGACGCGAACTGAAGTCGAAATTTTATTTCGGCCAGCTCAGTTTCCTTGTGAGCGGACTCCCCTTGTGACTCTTGTGCGTTCTCTTCTTCGTCAACATCACGCATCATTCCACACCATCCATCATCACATTCATCGCCTTTATCTTCGTCATAGGTATCCGATTCTATATCTTCAACTTCCTGTGCGAAGTGGACGCGGTGTGCGTTTGGTGATCTGCCTCGCTGGTTCCGGGGATACCGAAGAAGGAGACAAGCTGAAAGCGAAGTATGCAAAGCACGAGCCCTTTAACGAGTACATACTTGTGAACAATGCAGACAAGGTTGGCATGTTCTGTAAGAGCGTGCTACACGTCAAGACGCTACAGGCACAGGGTTCGCATGATTGTGAGTACGTATACTGCGTGAGGGACAAGCCTTACGGAAAAACCCTATCTCACCTACAGATGGGTCAATCCTTGGTCAATCCGTTTGGTGATTGCGCCATGTATATGCATCGAAGTCCGGACGATGAAATCAACACGGCCTATCGCGCGACGGAAAGACAGCTTGCACACGGATTTACGCGTCCTGAGATTACTTTCTATCTGACTGACCCACTCGACCCGACCCCTGCATATTCCGATATGATTAAGGTATTGAACGAAAGCGTGGATTTTTTAGCAGCAAGGCGCACTCGGCACCGCGTCTGTGCGTGAGAATATTTCAAAGCTTTACGCATCTCGAAATAGTATTACCTTGATACTTGACGGTGTTTTATGGGAAATGTATGAAACCCGTTGGAGAACAAACCTTCGGTGTACAGGAAGGAAATGGAAGAATAAAAAGTCTTTCCAAAACGTGTCTAGGTTCCTAAAAACCTTGAGCTTGATTATGGGCGATAGTGTCGCTTATGTTATACTCCTGACTTACGACCAAAGGCGTACCGTCGACGGGGAAAAGTTCGTAGTCAAAGGGCCAAGCTGTGACCAAATGTCTACGTGCCTGGAAGAAGGCAGGACACCAGTGCCGCCAGATATATATGACAAAGACGGAAAGAAGTCGAGCTGGACAGCAAAGAATTGCACCCTTTCAACGTGGGGTTTGCTTGCACAACCGTCCGACGCAGCGAGAGAGGGCTCGTGGAAGTCATGAGCGCGACTGGCAAGCCACATGAATTGGATCGAAAACAGGTAGCACTGGCGCAAAGAGGCTTTCCTCCCAACTGCGAGCAAGTTGGCATGCCATCCACTGTGAGCTTGTTTGTCGACGAAACAAAATTGAAAGACGCGATGAGTCAAAGGCACCATCTTACTCTCCAACGCGACGAAAAGCGCGCGCAGGAATTTAAGGATCGTTTGGAGGCCAGGGCTGGCACAGGTAGCAAAGAGGCAAGGACTGGCAAACGTAGCGCGACTATGACCGTCAGAATTACATCACCAACGACCTGGCCCATTGCTCCCAACGCCCGACTGTTAGAGCGAGCTGTCGGCCGATGTTAAGCCTAGAGGAAGGGTCTCACATAGAGGCGCCGATCGTCATTGGCGACGTATGCGTGTGCCCGTCTACGTAGGCCTTGTTGGCAGCGTCGGTGGTGGTGAGCGGCGCCGCTATATTCTTGATCGCGGGGCACGATGTGTAGTCGAAGCCAAAGTGGTTGATTCCGCACCAGCTAGAACTCCCTCCCGCCTTGATAGTAGCAACCACGATGGCCACGTACCGGGTGGCCCTAGCGTTGTCGGTCTGCGCGAGAGTGATGGAATTGCCATCGACAAAGGTGTACGAGCCAGTGTGCCACAGCGTCCAGGTAGTGCCGTCTAACGATGTGCCCACCTGCCACGTCTTTGGCGATTTATCCAGACCGCTGGACTGGGCTTGCAGGTAGTACTGTTGCAGGACGACCCCAGTGCCAAAACCTAGCTGGAGCCACTCTCCGGGGTACACTACGCCCGAAAACGTTTTGCTGGAACTGGAAGTGTAGGCGCCGCTCGTGGCATTGTAGGTACTGGTGTTGCTCTGCCAGGAAAAGTTTGAGCCTGTATTGAAGCCGTCGTACGCATTGCCGTTCCCGGAAGTGGACGCACTCGCGACCAGGCCGTTCCAGCTGTTACTCGTCATGCTGTCGGGCTTCTTCACGTACGTAGTGGCTGCAAGGCTCAGACCATGAGAGATAGCCTGGTCCCCGTACAGCAGCGCGCCGTCGGAGCCCAGCGACACCAAGCTAGTACTGCTTGGTAGAGCGGCTGGCAGCTTGAGTGCAGAGGTGCCGGACGCCGGAGCGGAAAGGTGCTGGTGCCTCCAGCCCCGCTGAGTGATAGCGAGCTAGCAGCGCCCGTCGCGAGCTGGCCACCGGAGTCGAGTGTCAGCAGCGCCGTGCTGCCTGGCAGGGCGGTTGGTAGCCTGATCGAAGAAGAGCCGGAAGCTGGGGCTGAAAGTGCACTGGTACCTCCAGCCCCACTGAGTGACAACGAGCTGGCAGCAGCGGCTGCAAAGTTAGGTTTCAGCTCTGTGCAACGTACCCAGCGGGCTGCACTGTTTCCTCCAAGGTAGATCTTTTCGATGACCCAGCGATGGACTCTGAAGTAATTAGTAGCTGTATACGAAGTGGTGAGTGTAAACGTCCTCGAAACCTCATTTACTGCCCAAGAAGAGATGCTGGTGTTCT
Organism: Paulinella micropora; assembly: GCA_019918135.1. Classification (NCBI taxonomy): domain Eukaryota; phylum Cercozoa; class Imbricatea; order Euglyphida; family Paulinellidae; genus Paulinella; species Paulinella micropora. The sequence goes on from WBZZ01006187.1 coordinate 43,738, forward strand.
GGTACAGCACCGTCCAGTTAGTGGGAGGGTCGGCAGCGTCGTTCGAGCCTTGGCCAGGTTGCATATAATCCAGTTGAATCCCCGACATAAACACGAGGGTACCAATCAAAACTCGACAGCAGCATCCGCGCACCATCAGAGCGACGCAGCTGGAACCACTCTCCTTGTATCCCGTTGGTGGTTTGTGCGTTCGCGCCCGCGCCCGCCACATCGTAATCTCCTGCTGGATACGTGTAGTAGTTCTTGCTGACCCAGCCTGTATCTCCGGCAGTGACGTTGTCAAACATTTTCCAGGCTCGCCAGGAACCGACCTCTTCGCTGCTCACTGTCGCTGTCCACGTGCTGCCGTAAGTGTAGTTGCTGAACACAGGAAACGTGTAGGGGTCCCAAGCTACCAGCGCTAGCGAATTCGCGGCGCCAGTGCCCAAGTTGCCGCTGCTGTCTAATGTGACCAGGGCTGTCTGTCCGGTAGAGGGCAACGCGGCCGGCAACTTGAGTGCAGAGGAGCCAGAGGCAGGAGCGGAAAGCGTGCTGGTGCCTCCAGCCCCGCTGAGTGACAGCGAGCTAACAGCCCCTGTCGCGAGCTGACCACCGGAATCGAGTGTCAACAGTGACGTGCTGCCAGGCAGTGACGCCGGTACCTTGAGCGCAGACGCGCCTACCTGGCCCGCGCTCGTCAAGGAAACGAGTGACGTGCTGGCGGGCAGCGAAAGCGGGAGTGTAAATTTAGAGGCGGTGAGTTTGCCGGTCGTGCTGTTCCACTGCGTCGCCTTCTCGGCGGTAGTAGAATCGACGCCCGACCTCAACGGCTTGATATAAGCAGCATCGGTGCTAGCGGACACTAATTCAGCGCCCGTGGCGTTCAGTACAATCGAGCGGGATGTCGCTGCTTTTGCTCTGTAGCCTATTGCGACCGATTCCTGGGCGGCAGCACCCGTGATAGCCGTACTGTCGATCCCAACCGACCGTACGCCGAGCGTACTAGCATAGGGACCGACAGAGACTGATGAATTGCCTTGTGTGCTCTCCGTGGAGTAGGCACCGATCGCGACGGCGAGATCCGACTGGCCAGAGTATCCCGCCCGGTAGCCAGCAGCAACTCCAAACTGGCCCTGTCCACTCGCGCCTGCCTGAGTCCCTATCGCGACGGCGAATGGTTGCTGTCCGTCGCCCGCGGAAGTCCCGATTGCTACACTGTCTCCCCCTTGGAAGCCAATGGCACCGGTAGCGAACTGGCCCGCGCTGTCGAGCGTGACGAACTGCTTGGTGCCTGCGCTGGGCAGGGCCACAGGCAGCTTGAGCGCGACGGAGCCAGTAGCAGGCGCGGAAAGCGTACTGTTGCCGCCAGCCCCTGCCAGCATGAGCGTCGACGAGCTTACTTGGCCGCTCAGGCCTAGCACGCCGTCTGGATCGACCGTCACCAGCTGTGCGGTCGAGGCGGGCAGGGGGTTAGGCAGCCTCGCGAGAGTGTCTGGGATCGTCGTGACTGTAAAGTCGGTGTCCATGAGCACGATCGCGCCATTACCGCTAGGAGCCAAAGATGGCTGCATGAGCGTCCTGTCCTTGACCGCAAAGATCGAGCCGTCTGGGTCCATGGTCACGACACAGTCGTTTTGGGTAGGCATGACCGATGGGAACTTCACTGCTCCTGCCACCTGGTGGTCGACGTACGCCTTGGGCGCCAGCTGCGAGGCCTTGGTCGGATAACTGGTGTTCTCGATGCAGCCGGCATTGTACAGCTGGTAGTCGAAGGCCAGGCTCCGCATGTACCAAACTCCCGCCCCGTTGTTTTTAGTGCAGATTATGCGCAGGTACCTGGCGTAATCGGCCGCGGCCGCAGGCGTGAACGTGCGCAGGCTGTCGCCGACAAAGGTCTGGGCCGTCTGGCTGTCCCAAGTGAACCACCGGCTGCCGTCCGCGCTATAAGCGACTACCCAGTCCCTGGGCGCGGTAATAGCACCCGCAGACGTGAAGTGATAAGCAGCGACTTTGGCGTGCTGGCCCAGATCAAGCTGGAGCCACGCGCCAGGCACAGGGAGATTATCGACCATCGTCTCGATCATGGCGGTGTAGTTGTTGCCGCTGTAGCTGTCGGGCGCAGTGGTGCCCCACAAGGTCGAGAAGTCGCTGTCAAAAGCTAGGTAGGCTTGCGCAGAATTGCTAGACCACAAAGCCAGCGGAGCTGTTGGAAGTCATCCCGGCCGGCTGGTTAGTTTGGCTTCGGTGTCCAGCGTCAAGGTGATCAGATCGGCTAGATCAACCAAGTGCGGGTTCCCGGAAGTAGTCAGTCTGTGAGCTGTATTAAGCGCTACCGCGTCGTTCGCGGCCACTCCGCCCGCTGCCCATCTCACGCCCCCGTCACCGTCCGAAACAAGGACGTCGCCGCTCTGCCCGTCGACCGGTAGCACAAAGTCGTCGGTCGCACCGTCCAGACGACGGCGCTTGTAGGACCTGGCTACCTCCATTCCTTGCTAGTTTAGTAGACTACGAGAAAAAGTTTTTTAATTATTTACAACATCTCGTCCAGGAAATTGTCCACGAAGCGCATCCGCTCCTCCCAGGTGTCTCCGCCGGGGACGTCTCGCGCGGGGTTGATGCAGGCGCCGTCACCATAGGGTCTGCAGACGAGCGAGGCAAGATCCTTGGGATCGCCCATTTTCCCTGTCCCTGACCAATACAGCTAGCCTTCGAAAAAGCAGGCACCACAGGTAGGACAAACAGCTAGCATTATCGACCACACTGTAACACTCTTTAATAATAAAGCCAAGAAGAAAAAATAGGCAGCATGGGAGACACCCCCCCCCCCCTGGACCAGCCATGGCCAATAGGGGGCGATGCGCCACTCTCGCCGCCCTCTTTAACAGCAACCCCCCCTTTTGCGCCACCACCGTTCTGAGGCACGCTTGGCCTATGATATCAGGTGAGGTGGGCACGGCTGCCCCAAAAAAAATACCCCCCCCCCCCCCCTCCCTCCCCTCTCTCCGGTGCCGGCCAGCGCCGCCTGTCGGAAAGCCCCCCCCCCCCCCCTCACTCCCCTCTGTCCTGTGCCGGCCAGCGCCGCCTGTCGGAAAACCCCCCCCCCCCCCCCTCCCTCCCTCCCCCTCTCTCTGGCCAGCGCCGCCTGTCGGAAAGCCCCCCCCCCCTCTCCCTGTGTTATTTTTTCTTGAGACATCTGCCACCATCCGGAAAACCCCCCACCCCCCCCCTCCCTCCCTTGTTGTTTTATTTTTTTTTTTTTTTGAAAAATTAAAAAAATTGTCTCATACGTCTCAGACCCCCCCTAAAAAAGGCCAAAGATCGCACAGGCAAGGCCGGCGCCTTGAGACAGGGTTGAGACAGCCTGTGAAAGAGGAGGCGAGCGGCGAATGGTGCCACCTCTCCCTTCAATCTCCCTTTTGAGACAAATTAATAGAGTTTGAGACAAAAAACTGGCATTTTTTGAAAATCTATTTTTAAAAATCCAGGAAAAATCCCCCCCGGGGGTTTGGGCGGCGGCCGGACCCGTGGCAGATGTCTCAAACTCCAAAGGAAACTGAAAGGGATTTTTTTTCGTTTGCGGTAAATTTCCTACTCTCCGTGAATTCACGCCCTAAAATGTGGCTATGAGACGTGAAGTCGGGAAGTTTATCCACAACTTTTGGGGAGGGTGCAAAAAGTTACCTTTCCCCCGGGAGCCAGTGAGCCAGACCCGTGACAGATGTCTCAAGGGAAGCAAGTGTTTTTTTTTAATGTAAATTTTCCTTTAATGAAAAAAAAACAGAACTGGGTGTCAAAGCTAGCAAGCGTGTCACTGCTTACGCCGAGGCTGGCTGGGCGGGTGCCTGCTTGGCGACGAGGCGGTAGACGGAGACGTGCCCGTCAAAGATGCGGCAGGCCACGAGATTCTGTTGAGTGAGAGCCATGGCAAAATGGCTGGCCGCGTTCAGCAAAGACAGTTCTTCGTGTCCACTGCTACCGTGTGGGCCCAGCCGCTGACGAGAAAGATGTCACGAAGGTCGCTGCCCTTGCGGGTCAGGTCGTACCAGCTCGCCTTCTTGAGAGGGCGGAGAGAGTAGAGTGAGCCCGTGTCGAAACACCGGAAGCCGTCGCCGAGAAAATCGATGAGCTGCTGGACTTCGCAGTAGCCGTTCAGCTTTGCGTGCAAGAGGGCGAGGTACTTGCTGGGCGGCTGACAGCCCGCGGCGACCAACGCGTTGAAGAACTCGTCTTGGACGCAGTAGTATCGGCCCGAGGAGCGCGCGGAGAGGCGATACAGGTCGCCACGCGGGAAGGGCGCCGGGCCGTCGTCGTTGGCACCGCTGCCCAGCGGCCAGTACACATCCGGCTTCAGGCCGTTCGTTTTGCGCAAGCCCGCCCAGCTGATGCAGGCATGAACCATGTGCTGGCGCTCCTCGTGGTCCCGCTCCCTGCCCGGCTGGCCCTTAAATTCGCCCCGAAACACTTTGATAGGGATGAGCTCCTGCACGGGCTTCTTCCGCAGAGGTTCCTTTTTGTCAGGGAACGCGATGATGAACGAGTCTGTGTCCAAATTGACCTTGATGTCCTCCCGGCCGGGGGTCGGAGCATGAGGCTGGTCTTCCCAGTTGTAGGCAATCCACAAGAAGCTCTCCTTGCCGGGGAGCATCACTTCCTGGCGGATGGACCCCTTGGCCTGCTCTGCCTCTCGCTTCAATTCTTCGGCAGAGAGTTCTTGTAGACGGTCCCAGGCATCGGACTCGGGCCCTTCATAAGGCGGCTCTCCGACGTGACTGCTGTCACATCCAAGCTGAGCCACGTGATTGTACTCAATTGCCAGGCGGAGGCAGGCCATCTCCTCTCCTGACATCTTCTTGGCTTTCTTTTTCGCTTTCTTCTTCTCTTTCTTTTTCCTGTTCCGCTTGGTTGCGGCGGACGAGGGCTGGGCCTTTTTCTGGCTGATGCCGCGGTCCAGTGGCGTGGTCATTTCTCGGCGCGTGCGACCAGGAGGGGGCGGTGGCAGCGCCTTACTGCTCTTCCAGCCAGGGCCGCCCGCATTGGGCGCTGCAGCCTTGGTGGCGGAGCGAGTAGCAATCTTTGCAGAGCAGCCCACATTATGCGCTGAAGCTCTGCTCGGACCGGCAGTGACACCGACACCCCTCTTGGTGCGCGCACTTCGAATCATTCACTGCTTTTTCGGACTGCGATAGGCAGGAGCCTTGGGCCTGTGCACTAAAAAAAATTCGTGGCTGGTACCCACTGCACAAATAAGTGGATTTTCACTTGTGGGTGTGGTCAGGTGGCACCGCCCATCAGAAAATTTTTTATGGCAGATTCAGGTAGATTTCGACCTGGCGCGTCGAACGCCACTTGTCCCAGCCAAAACGGACCACGGGCAGCTGCAGGAGAAGGCAGCAAAGTTCGGTCGCAAAAAAATCCAGAATCCTACCACCAGAAAAATCAGGTGTTTTTCACATAACCATGCCACCCGGTGCCACCCTGCGTGATACGGCCGAAAAAGGCAGCACCCAGTGGTATTTCGGCACTGCCGCAATCATCCTAACTATTGCATTTTTAACCGGTGGCACCGGTGACCACAAAAATACAGTTACACCGCAAAACACACTTATTTAGGCTGATAGTGAATTCACACCACAAAATGTGGCTATGAGACGTGAAGTCGGGAAGTTTATCCACAACTTTTCAGGAAGGGGCAAAAAACCACCCTCCCCCCCAGGTGGCAGGGGCCAGACCCGTGGCAGATGTCTCAAACTATGGCCTGAAAAAAGTGGTGAATGGTGCCACCGGAATACGAAGAATTGACGATAGGCTCTAATGACACCCCCGCAAGGGCAGTTCCAACACTTCCAGAAATAATAATAATAATAATAATAATAATAATAATAGTAATAGTAACAATAATAATAATAATAATAATAATAATATAAATATAAATATCAATATAAAAATAAAAATAAATATAAATATAAATATAAATATGAATATAATTATGAATATAAATATAATTAATATAAATATAAATGTAAATATATAAAATAAATATATAAAATAAATATAACATAAATATAAATAAAAATATAAATATAAACATAAATATAAATATAAATATAAATATGTATAAACGTACATGTAAATGTAACTTTAAATATCAACATCAAAAGGCAAAATTCATTTTATTATTTTCTTTCTTTTCCTTTTTTTCCTCATCGCTTTGTCTTCGTCAAGTAAGAAGGAAGAAGGAAGAAGAAGAAGAGAAGAAGAAGAAGAAGGAACAAGAAGAAGAAGAAGAAGAAGAAGAAGAAGAAGAAGAAGAAGAAGAAGAAGGAAGAGGGAAGAGGGAAGAGGGAAGAGGGGTGATACTGCAGAAAGGGGCACCACCCAGGGACATTTCGGCATTTTGCCGAATTTGCAGCGATTACTGCCTTTTCGCCCTTTTAACGTGAATTTCCACCACAAAATGTGGCTATGAGACGTGAAGTCGGGAAGTTTATCCACAACTTTTCAGGAAGGGGCAAAAAACCCTCCCTCCCCCCAGGGGGCAGGGGCCAGACCCGTGGCAGATGTCTCAAACTATGGCCTGAAAAAAGTGGCGAATGGTGCCACCTGTGTGATACGGCCGAAAGGGGCACCACCCAAGGACATTTCTGCATTGCCGAAATTGCCACAACTACTGCCTTTTTCGCACGTATCACACGGTGCCACCTGGTGCCACCAACGATCACAAAAATGCCGTTACGCCGCAAAACACGTATAATTTGGCTGATCGTGAATATTCACGTCTAATGCCAATATGACAGTACCAAAATGGCAATACTAACCCGACCGGTCCTGATCGGGACAAAAAGGAAATACATATGATCAGGCCTATCGTAGATTTGTATTATTTCTTAAATATATATATATATATGTATATTCTAAATTTTCTCTTTCTAAGGAGCTTATCTGTTGAACTTTGGTTCCAGTTTTCCTATGGGACTTGCACTGCAGCTCACTTGGGCCAGATTGCATGAATTTAGTTCTTCTTAATTTTGATCCTTTTTCACTACTTTTCTCTATTAAAGTGTTTGCCTTTGTGTATTTCTGTTGCTTCTCGTGTCAGTTTGATGCTTATATTTCTATCTGTTTCTTTTTCTTTCTCCTTCTTTGTTGTCTTTCTTTCTTTTTCTCTCTTTCTTTCTCTTTTCTCTCTTGTATTTCCCATTCTAAGAGTACTTCTAAGAGCTTACTGTTGAACTTTGGTTTCAGTTTTCCTTGAGGACTTCCACTGCAGCTCATTTGGGCCAGATCGCATGAAAATTCTTGCCTTTCAAGCAGTACTGCAGTCAAAACGAAAAAAAGCTCAAACCTCAACTAAAGTATTTTCTTTTGTGTCTGAAAAGTATTTTTCGCTTTCTCTGGTTTAGTAGTACCAGTAGTTTATTAGGAAAGCAGTCCCCTTTACGGAAACTATAATCCTAAGACAAGCAGGACTACTGGAATGACTCACGAACGACAATTTTCAAACTAAGGTTTATTAGAGTGTTTACTGTTTTGTGGGGAGGAAAAATGTTTCTTGCAGAAGGTTGACACAGACCCACCCGGAGCCACAAAAAAGAGGGTCTGGTGGCGGGACAGTTTGCTGACAGCTTTGCATCAGAATTTTCTTCTGATCATGAGCTTGGTTTATGGCCTTCGGACAGAGTGCCTAGCTCACATTGCCCTATATCTGCGAAGTCTTTGTACAATTATGAAACAACTACTGTCGGGCCAGTTCATGTAAATCTAGTAAATAGCTAGAATATATACTAGATATATATAGTGGCCATGGGTTTTGGTCTAGTACTACTGTACTACAAGTACGGATCCCTGAATACCATCACTAACTTTTTTGCAGTGATGATTACTACAATTTTTATAGTGATACATCACTAAAAAAGGTTGGTGATCATCACTAAAATAAGAAGAAAAAAAGTGTGTTAGTGATCATCATGATCACTACGGCCTCGATCGCGAGCTCCGGAATCCTGATCATGAATGTAGTGATTCTAGTGATTTCAATACATATGCATCACTACGCGATAGCCTAGATTCTCCCTCATCATTGCCTGAGGTAATGATGATCACTACATCAAAATGGAAGTGTTTCCAGGTCCGCCCGGCGACCGTTACGCAAAATTTAAAGTTAGTGATTTTAGTGATCATGATGAGCACTTATTAAGCGATTATCACTAAAAAGTGAGTGCACATCACTACGTTATACATCTAGTACATATTAAAATTTAGTGGCTGTCACTAGGAAGCACTGCTAGAACTACTTTTAAAAAATTAAAAAAATTAGTGATGGTCACTAAAAATTAAGTAATGATAATCACTACAATTTTTGAATATTAAATAATTATTGTGGCGATGGCTCACTACCCGTTACTACTCTTGGAAGTGATGGGAACTACAGTTATTTAGTGCTCATCACTATACCTAGTATACTTGGCTGGTAACAGTGACTTTAGTTGTGTTGTGTTTAGTGGTCATCACTAACAACAGTTAGTGATGATCACTACATATTTAGTGATCATCACTAACAAAAGTTAGTAATCATCACTAACAACAATTGGTGATGAGCACTACATTTGTAGTGATCATCATCACTACCTATCACTACTTGCAATTGGTTAGTGATGGGCACTACGAAAATGTAGTGATCATCACTACAAACTTTTTGTTTAAACTAATTTTTTAAGTGATCAGCACTATCTTTTCTAGTGATCGGCACTACGTTTCTTCATTTTATTAGAATTTTTGCTTTCTCATTACCGTTCAGTGACGAGCAAGTGATAGGCACTCATATTATAGTGACGATCACTACAGACACATGCAAGATACATTAAAAAACTGTTGCCAGAGATCTTCACTAATTTGTTAGTGAGCATCACTAGATTTTTACTGATGCATACATTGAAAGCTGAAAAATATTTTCAATGTATGCGTTGAAATTTCTATGCATAGAGCATTGAAATTTCAATACATCCTCCATTGAAATATCAATGCATGTATTGAAATTATTTTTCAGTTTTCAATGCATACATTGAAATTATAATGCATGATGCATGGGACAGCTGATCTCCGCCTAGAATTTTGGTACGGGTTCGTTTCTAGTAGGTGATCTTTTATGAACATCTCTCTATTACTACTACTAGTACTACTAAAAGATTACCACCTACGGCAGGAGTTACAGTACACGATACCTTCATAGTGGACTTTGCGGGAACATCAATACAACTAAACCGAGACCCAACCCAAGGCTTCAACATCAGGCCCCTCTTCAAAAACTGAACTACCATGATGACCCAGAATCTGCAACCGATGCTACGCCTCCCACCGTACTTCCCTTACAGCGACCGCACTTCATGCTACTCTTGTTGGTATGCTAGCTAATTTTGCACACCAAACGAACTCAGAAGATCTTCTCCTCTCTGCAACACTACAACTCATGGTAGAAATACCTTACCCTTGCTCTATCTGGAAAGCTGCCTCTGACAGTGTACACTATCTCTGCCATGAAGAATGGAGCAACATTGCCATCTTCATCCGCACCTTCGCTGACCTGCCGATGCACTCAAGGCAAACGCTGACATGTACAGAACAATTGCGAAGGATACGGCAACCCTTTCCGCAAGCCTCGGACTTGTGGTGATCGCGAAACTGGAGATAACTGTCTACATACTGACCTTAACACATTTACCTCAAGGTGGAATTTATATTCCATTTGCCCCTGTCCTGATGTTAATCACATACAAACCTAACTTATAACTCGCTTTAACTATCAACTATGCCTATAATATGTACTCCACTTCCCCCACGCCCTGCAGGCTCCCGGTCTAACTAACCGGGGGAACTAATAACTTCTTGAGAAACCGTTAAATCTACTTAAATGTGCAAAAACAAAACCAAACTTGTTTCTGGATTTTTTACCTTTATTAATTATTTACACTTCGGTTTGCTCTGACAAATTCCTTTTTTGCTCTAGCAATATCCTTTTTTACCTATATCAACTCGTAATTTTTCTAACTAGCATTATACACTACTTTCCTTCCACTCTAACCAAGTTACATCCGCTACCACACATAATAAACCAACTTTCTACCACAGAAAATTCAGGCTCCTCAAAAACACTCTTCTTGAGCACAGCTCATATGCACTGCAGACCATACACCTTGCCCTATACCTAGCCCTTACCTTTTCCACTAACTAGCCATAGTACTGAATTCACCTTATGCAAAGGGGTGAGCACTGTCACTCGTGGTCCAGTAAACCACTGCTAATAAATAGTGTGATTATTTCTGAAAGTATCTGATCAAGTTTAGAGTTTATTAAATATTTGTTCAACAGATAATATTATATAGTCAAATCATATTATTAATATTATTAACTTCAATGCAAGAAATTTTTCAAATATTAGAAGTTACTACTTACGTAATAATATTATTATTAACTTCATAATAATAATGAAAATAGGCGGCGGGGGCCGGCGACTGAGTCGGAAGTATATAATTTAATATTAATATTAACTTGATATGTAAGTACTATGAAATATTAATAATAATTCCAAAAAAAAAAAAAAAAAAAAAAAAACGTGTCACGTAGTATAAAACCTTCAATCTGTATTAAAAAGTTTAATGAGTCTTCGATCTTTTATAAAACAGTGACAGTTCGACCTGTATAACTTGAAACAGTTCAACCTTCCTGTATAAAAAAGTTCGACGTTTAACTTGACGATCTATTACACGTTGAATTGTTTTATACTATGATCATAAGTTATATATACTAGGCATCATTCATGTCGAACTTTTTTTTTAATTGAATTTTTTTTTAATTTCCCGAACTTTTTTTTTAAAATTTTCAACTTTTTTTAATTTTCAAATTTTTTGAAGTTAATTTTCAACTTTTTATTACTATTTTTTGTAGCATAATTTGACACTAATGTCGCTCAGAGTATTATTGATAATGATAAAATAATAAAACTGAATAGTTTTGCGAAAAATCACTAGCATATTGTAACGTTAGATTATAATTAAATCATAAAGATAACAGTCTGGCTAGTCGGATCGGCTCGGAGAAAATTCAACTAGTCAATAAGAAAGTCAAGTTTAACTATTAACAATCTATATGTTTGACTAGCTTTTGAAATACCAGTTGGTAATGTTCAAGTTCCCAAAGCAAGATGAGCATCAAAAGAAAAATTATCTAAGAAAGTTTGAGAATCTTATCACATGAAACTGTCATGATAAGCAAGCGTACATACTTAGATTACAGAAAGAACGTGAAGCGATTGTAAAATAAAAATAGCTTCTGCTACCTACTGTCTGTTTGTGTATTTTTGGGAATGAAAAAAATTTCGATAGTGTTTTGCAATCTAGACCCTTTGTCTGCAAATTTTCTAACTAATATGGTGAAAGTTGTACGAATTTGATTGGAATCATTTGTCAGAACGACTGATATGTCTGCTCAAAACAAATCAACTATTTTCAGAAACCTCAGCATTCGAATGTCGCCAAGTTTGATAATAAATATAAGATTATAATTTTGAGATTTTTTACATTAGGGATTTATAAATTATATGTATACGATGGAGAGCAAGTAGTTTGTTACATCTGGCATGTCTGTCAGATTCTTAATATAGAAACATATTTCACTTATCATTCGATTTCCCTCAAGATATGTAAGATTCAAATTATTGCTTTTCAAGTTTTTTCTGTGTAGCGTTCTGATTTGCTAGTATCTAGCTGGCGTTTGCTATGCAGTGGAGAAGGAGCTGCATTCCTTCTTTCCTTCGAATGTCCATTTAGCTTCCTTCCTTCCTGATTCCACTTCCATCCCCGACCTTCCTACCTTGCTTCAGAAGTTAGAAGTCACAGAAGAATAACAAGGAGGAATGAATGAAGGAAGGAGAGAGGAATACACAAATAATTGTCAATAATATCACCTTAACAAATAGGCAAAATAAAGAAGAAACTGGTGGAAAGAAAAAAGACAGAAAAGGGGGAGAACTTGATCTTAATAGGGTTGCAAACCAGGATATTCTGGACTTTGGGAGGAGGGCTATCAAAGCGAGTGGTTTATTTCAGATGTTGCTGCTCTTCAATGTTATCTGTTCCTTATTTTCTGTTTGTTTATTACTCTTCCTTTTTTGATCCTTTAGTTTTTCTTCTCGCTTCCTTTTGCTGGTGTCTCTTTTATATTGTGCAATAACTTCCAGCATGGAGCCTGGTGCGAAATGATTTGTTGGTAAACGACAGTAGTCGGGTGCGATGGGACTGGCCTAATAGGTAGGTGGGTGGGTAGGTAGGTATGTAGATAGATAGATAGATAGATAGATATATATATATATAGATAGATAGATATATAGACAGACAGACAGACAGACAGATAGATAGATAGATAGATAGATAGATAGATAGATAGATAGATAGATAGATAAATAGATAGATAGATAGATAGATAGACAGATAGGTAGACAGACAGATAGACAGATAGACAGACATATAGATAGATAGATAGATAGATAGATAGATAGATAGATAGATAGATAGATAGATAGATAGAGATAGGCAAATGAGATGGAAGATAAATGGATAGACAGATAGAAGATAGGTAGATAGATAGATAGATAGATAGATAGATAGATAGATAGATAGATAGATAGATAGATAGATAGATAGACAAATAGACAGATAGATAGATAGATAGATAGATAGATAGATAGATAGATAAATAGATAGATAGATAGATAGAGCCCTGCCACAGGCTGTGGATACAACACCTGGATGCAAACGAAGCAGTCAAAGTTTATTGCTGATTGTTCATACAGAGCTCTGCTACAAGAAAGATTCTTACCGCGATGCCCCGGCAAGAGAGGATAGTGCAGCGAAAGGTAACCAAGCGCAGGAATGCATCGCTGATGCAGCAGGAAGAGATAGATAGATAGATAGATAGATAGATAGATAGATAGATAGATAGATAGATAGATAGATAGATATGGTAAGGAATGGAGTCGTTGCTGCTTCAGGTCTCAACAGGCTACAATACCTGCTTAGCTATCATCTACCTCCTGCTGCCTATCCTTCAGCTTCTACTTACTGTCCAAATCAAAGAGCTTGTGGAGGACTATTTATCCAATCAACCAATAAATCAACCAACCAATTAGTTGTTTGACAGTACCTGATCGAAGTTGTGCTTTGGCTGCTCCACAAGCTGATTGCATAGAGAGCAACAGATTCCCATCATCTCATGTATGTATGTTATGTATGTCATGTTATGTATGTCTGTATGTATATGTGTATGCATGTATGTAGTATGTATGTATGTATGCATGTATGCATGTAAGTATGTCAGTATCTATCTATCTATCTATCTATCTATCTATCTATCTATCTATCTATCTATCTATCTATCTATCAATCAATCAATCTATCAATCAATCTATCTATCTATCTATCTATCTATCTATCTATCTATCTATCTATCTATCTATCTATCTATCTATCTATCTATGTATCTATCTATGTATCTATCTATGTATCTATCTATGTATCTATCTATGTATTTATCTATCTATCTATCTATCTATCTATCTATCTATCTATCTATATATGTATCTATCTATCTATCTATCTATCTATCTATCTATCTATCTATCTATCTATCTATCTATCTACATATCTGCCTACCTATCTATCTATCTATCTATCTATCTTTATATATCTATCTATCTTTATCTATCTATCTTTATCTATCTATCTATCTATCTATCTATCTATCTATCTATCTATATCTATCCATCCCTACCTTGTCAGTAAACCCAATATGATTTTCGACACGTCACGAGGGTATCCTAGTTTGTGACGACTAGAAAATATGAACTTTCACCTCCGCCCCGATATCGTTGTCTGATCACTGTCTACCAAGATATTTATTCTGATCGAGCTAACGTGCCCGGTCGAGGAAAACATTCTTGACGCACGAGCCTACAAGACCAACCGATACAACAAGCTCAAATCTCAAATCGAGGACAACGGATGGACCTGCCACCTTCGACCAATCGAATGCGGGGCTCGCGGCATGGTATCGTTCTCTGTTCATCGATGTTTCCGCGCCTTGGGTTTTTCCCATCCCCAATCCAAATCCCTTTGCTTCAAGCTATCCTCCTGCGTAGCTCGTTGCTCTTTTGCGATTTATCGCTCCTGTGCAGTCAAAAATTAGACTAATCTTCCTATAGTCCGTATTGGTGACTGCATTCCATCATAGCCGTCCAGTGTTGCATAGCCCGGGCTAGGTCCCTGCGGGGGTTTAGGCCTCATACAATGTCATCAGTGTAGCTTGCGCAAGCTTACGGTGCTCAAAACACTTGGACTAACGGCTTCCTTTTCTTTCTCTTCTTCCTTATCCTCCCACTCTCCATTCCTAGATTGCCTTTTTCTTCAACGTCCTTCCTCCTCTTCTTTTTCCAGAACACAGTCTACCCGTGATTCCCATCCCGGACACATGCACAGTACACAAATTATTGTTTGATGTGAAACTGCGTTCCTTTGCAAGGACTACATTCCTTTGCGACATCTCATCTATCTATCTATCTATCTATCTATCTATATCTATCTATCTATCTATCTATCTATCTATCTATCTATCTATCTATCTATCTTTATCTATCTATCTTTATCTATGTATCTTTATCTATCTATCTATCTATCTATCTATCTATCTATCTATCTATCTATATCTATATCTATCCATCCCTACCTTGTCAGTAAACCCAATATGATTTTCGACACGTCACGAGGGTATCCTAGTTTGTGACGACTAGAAAATATGAACTTTGACGTTTCCGAGGATGCCCTCAACGAATGCTTGCATTCTGAGTATTGATATGTATTAGTGCATATTTTTGAGGATTGTCGTGTATTGATATTGACGTTGAGTCTTAATATATGCATTAAGAATAATATGGCTCAAACTGCAGTTTGCACTTCAGCCACCCGGTACTGAAAATTATGTATGTCATCATGATCACAGTGATCAAAAGGCCATGTTGGAAAACGAGCCAAAGGAGGAGGCTGACATCGGACAGCAAGATAGAAAGAGAGGAAGAAAGGAAGAAAGGAAGAAAGGAAGAAATCAGACAGTGGTGGACCGCTCCGCGACTGCAGAAGCACGTGGCCATATCCGTTCATCCAAGACACCGTCATCTACCTGCAAAGCGTATGTGCACATGCAATTCATATATATGTCTGCATATTTGTCGACCTGAATCTCGAAGTGCAAGCATGCGCATGTATGCGCATGTATATGTGTATATGTGCGTACTGCGGATTCATACAAAGCTTAAATTTGAAACATATATATTAATTCATGCGTATATACCTGTTCTCCCCACATGGTGACCTCACCACCCAGCGCAAGCTCGACGGGACCTACCACACACGTATATTATATAAATATCTATGACGAAAGTAACATAAATAAAATAAATAATAAGAAGGAGAAGAAGGAGGAGAAATAGGAGAACACAAGAAGGAGAAGGAGGAGGAGGAGGAGGAGAAGAAGAAGAAGAAGAAGAAGAAATGAAATGAAAGGAAAGGAAGGGGATGACAGGAAGAGGAAAATACAACGAGAAGGAAAGAGGAGAAGAGATTGAGCAAAACCACATAAATAAGAACCACAGCTCAGCAGCAGCATCGGCAGCAAATACATCAGAATAAACACACAGAATGAAAACAACGACAACAAGAACAACAAGAAAAAGAGAGAGGTAGAATCTTTTGTTTAAATTTGGCTTACAAGAGAGGGAGAAAGGGAGAGAGAGAGAGAGAGAGAGAGATGAAGGGAAGCGAACCTGTTACATCGTCCAGAGGATCTACTTGATACATGTCCTGCCTGTCCATGCAGGAGAGACGAGACATAAGAGTATATACTTAGTATTTCTCTTACACAAATATTCTTTTCTCCTCTCTCTTTTCTCTCTTTCTCTCTCCCACGTACACTCACAGTGCCCAGGACAGATCTTAATTATCGTGATCATCACTTCACGTATTTCATTTCAGTCCTGAGTGATTGTTCTTACAGAGCGGTTGTGCAGTGTAGGTGGCCAGTAGGCATACCATATATGTAGATTTTTTACAAAGAAATACCATGTATCATATATATACGCATATGTATAACATGCATGCATGTGTTGAAAGATAGATAGACAGACGTCGATACAAGCAAATAGATAGCTTGACAAATACAAGATGTATACAAGTAAGGACCAATTGTCTATCCAGAAGTAGTGTTCGATGGGTGGGTCTGGTATCTGCCTGTCCAAATACCTAAGAAATCGATAAATAGGTATAAAGATAGATAAATGGCTAGATAACAGGCATCGGGTCCCTTTGAGCACTGAATATGGTGCCTGATAGATAGATAAACAGTTTCATGACTGCCAAGAAGCTACCCGCATGCATGCGAGACTGCCTTCCAAAAGAAAATGATAACTGTGTGCCTGCATGGTATGAATGTATGCTCTAATGGATTGCATGCATGCGTGCACAAACATATGTATGCATCGTTCAGTATGCATTTATGCTTTAATGCCTGCATGAATCAATTAAATGTATACGCATTTATGCATGCATGCATGAGCATGATCGTGCGGTAATGATAATAATAATAATAATAATAATAATAATAATAATAATAATAATAATAATAATAATAATAATAATAATAATAATAATAATATGTATGTATGTGTATGTGTATGTATCGTCTGCCAATCGCTGAGCCAAAAGGCCATGTGCATCCAGTCCTCCATTCCATAAGGAAAGTCTCCGCACCAATCGGTGGAATAAAGGAAGTGACGGCATAGAACATTACTCTAGGAGCTTTATACCAATCAGCCAATAATAATAATAATAGTAATAATAATAATAATAATAATAATAATAATAATAATAGGCTTCCTCAGACTATATTATTAGCATCAGATCCAGATCCTGGACATGTGCCTCCATTGGGTCACCGGGGTCAGCCGATCCCAACGCATTGTCAGAACACCAAACAGACATAGCAGCAACAGCAACAGCAGGGGCAGATGGGGGCTGTGAAGTGCATGAAGAGCTAGATGCGAGGGTGTTAGCTGAAGAGAAGAACTCGGAGACACTACGCTGCGCTCCCGAACCCCTCTCTCTAGCCAGGACGTCCACACTGCGCGGACGGCCGCGCCGCGCAACATCAACGTCACTTGGGGGAGAGGGTGGGACAGAAGCTGATGGAACCTCAGTGAGGTCAATCACCTCCTCGCCCCCATCCTCCACCCCAAGCTCCTCCCTTTTACCCTCCCTAGCAGACCAACACTCAGACACATATGATCCAAACAACACATCCAACTTTGGAGGGGGACGCAACGCTGTAACCCCTAACAACGCAGCAAGCCTAAAGTTACTGCGGAAGCGCGACTTCCCCTGAAAAAGCTTACAAAACAATCGTGATTGATCCACAGGCGACATATCATCCCAACCCTGCCGCACAGAGCCCTCCCGCTCCCGCCCAAGCAACACATCCTCCACCACAACCTCACCGCCTACGACCTCACCACCCTCCTCCCTCCATCCCCCTCAGCACCCCCCACAGCCATGCCACCGAGCCTCTGCATACTCAGCAACAGCTGCTTACGTCTCGCCTCATGCATGGGGCAATCCCAAAGAAGTGCGCAAGGGACTCATTGACATCATCATGACAACAGAAGCAGCGAGGGGACATGCCACTGACCAACTTGCTGCGGTACAACCGAAGGCGGTTGTTGCAGCTGAGCAACCTTCTCCGAAGCAGATTATAATGCGCATCATCAAGGGCTACCCATCTTGGGAACTCCTTAGTTCCAAAGACTTGTCTTAGGATGACTTGCAGGCCATCAGTAAGATCGCTGCCTGCCTCTCGCTTGTCCCACATCAGTTGCTGCACCATCTTGACGTCCTGCTGAAGGGCCCACTTGTCCACAGTCGAACACCAACCCTCGAGGTCCTTCTGTGAGCTATTTAGGAGCTCCTGAAGCCCTTGTTGTAGATCCATTGAGTCCCTGATAGCGCCTTCGGCCTCCGCAGTCCAGTCGGATTTGACTTGAGATGCGATGACAGGAAATCGCTTCTCCGGTAGAACACGCAGCCGTCCATAGAACTTCAGTTGCGCCGCCCGCCGCAAACGCTCCGCACTCAAAGAGCGCGCCAGAAAGAGCGTAATCCACTTGCTTGTCTTAGGGCTGATGCCGAGAATCATCCTCATGGGGCGCAGCATTGCTGCCTCCAGCTTGGTGAGCTGCGATACGGGGGCACGCCAGACATCGAAGGCGTACTTCAGCTTGGCCCCCACAAGTTGATTCCAGCACATGAGACGATACCTAGCTTGTATCTCACCTGCACACCACAAAGAGTACCAACCTGCGGTGGCGACTTCAGTGACACGCGTAGCCCGCAGGGCCTGCTCCTTCCACTTCAGGTCGTCGGTGATAACCACTCCCAGGTACGTGTACTGACTGGTGACACAAAGCTTCTGGCCGCGAAACCACACCACGGGCTCACCTCGCTCCCTGATACTTGGTCGTTTCGCCTTGCTCGACGTGTAAATGGGCATGATTTCCGTCTTGCCGGCTTCAAGTTGACTTCCAGCCGGTAATCTTCCGCGAACTTGGCCACAACATTGACCATCTTCTGGAGCTCGGTGCGACTGTGAGCGATGAGGGCCACGTCGTCCGCGTATAGAAGTGCCTTGATGTCGTTCAGCCGCTTCACATCCGTGATCTTGAGGGCACTCGCCAGCCGATCACACAGCTCATCCATAAAGACGTTGAAGAGTGTGGGAGAGAGAGGGGACCCCTGTTGGACGCCTACACCCTCCAGTACTTCGGGGGTGAGTGCTCCATCAACTAGCACTTGCGACGAAGTCTGCTCGTAGCACCTGCGTAGCGTGCGCCAGAACTTGCCCCTTACACCCAGCTTCCAGAGCCTCTCAAATAGACCATCTCTCCAAACAGACGGGAAAGCCTTGCGTAGATCGACGAACAGAACATACGACTCCCGCTTCTGCTGCTGACGCCCCTTCAACCTCTGCCAAAGGGTAAAGACCTGATCCGTAGTGCGACGCCCCGGGCGGAAGCCTCCCTGCTCTGGACGTAGCTTATCCGGGCCATCCACGAAGAGCGTTAGACGAGTAGCTAATAAGGACAGATACAGCTTACCAAGGCAACTAATAATCGAGATATCCCTCCAGTTGTCAGGATCCGTAGGATCCCCACCCTTGGGGATATTGACGATGATTCCCTTGCCCCAAGCTTTTGGAGTCCTCTCGGCTTCTCGAATCCAGTTGAAGTACTGCGTTAAGTAGCCATTGATGTAGGCGCCGCCATACTTGAGCATCTCGTTCTTCACTTTGTCCTCGCCACAAGCTTTGTGGTTATTCAGGGCACGTTGCCTTGCAAGGACCTCCTCTTGCGTGAACGGCTTGTCCAGCTCTTCGCAAGTGTCTTCACCTACTTCGTGCTCCTTCATAGCCCGGGCCACCTCATCTCTGAAGCGATCGTTCCAGTGGAACTGCCGCTTAGCTTCGGCTTCCTCCCACTCCAGCGAGCCTGCTTCTGCACAGCACTCCACCACAACAGCCGCACTTGCCGGATTTTCCCGTGGCTTCACCGAATTTTTCCGAAATTCCTCCCACCGAGCGACCTTTTCCGGCAGCGTACACGCCAGTGAGCCATCCTCCCTCTGCACCGGCGCGGAGACCTTCGTTCTGCGTGCCCCGCCAAGCCGCTTCGCGAGTAGCCAAAAGCGCTTTGAGGATTGCTCGCGTTGACATTTGACCGCTTCTTCCTGCACTTGCTTGAAGGAGGCGGACTTCTTGGCCCGAGTTGCCTTCCGCATTTGCTTGCGGAGCCGTAGCCAATTCAGACGGGCTTCCGCATTCGATTCATCCCTCCTGTATGCTGCGTAGGCCTCCCGGCGCTGCTGAATGAGCTCCTTTAGCTCCCCGTCGAACCAATTGTTGGTGAAACGGGGTCGTATACATCTGGAGCCAAGGACCCGGTGCGCCGCCATTCGGAAGGACTGCGCCACTCGCTCGGTGACGTCATCTACCACCCGTTGGCTGTCGGCACCACCCGATAGGTCAAGCTCAGGCAGCTGATGCACTCCAAGCTTCTGTAGGCAATGCTGGAATACGTCATCGAACTTGTCGCGTAGATAATCCAGCGCTTGCTTCGCAGCGTGATCATTACCCGAGACACCAGCACCAATAAGCTTATCAACACGAAAGGACCTGTAAGGTTTCGCAGCCCGCTTTGGTCGGCGCTGGCCGCTCCACGTCAGTTCGGCCCATACTGCTTTGTGGTCCGTATCAAGATCATCTTCGCATACTCCGAACTTTGCTCCAGCTGCCAGGCAGGCGACGCGCAGAAGTAATCGAGGAGGTGCTTGCCTGTGCCCATGCCGCGCTGCTCACGCCGGGACCACCAGTAGGACCCTTCCACTGGGCACGAGAAGCCGCTCAGATTTCGCAGTCCCGAAGCGACGAGGACAGCCGCGAGTCTCTTGCCGTTCTCCGAACGTACCGGTGCTCCCTTATGATCGACCTCCCCGTGCTGACCGACGATGCCCTCCTCTTTTCGGCTGCATGCCGGCCCGAGCTTCGCGTTGGCATCCGCCACCGTGACCACAAGACCTTTGGCTCCAAAAAAAGCTATAGCTGCCTGCCAGGCCGCATACGCCTCTGACGACTCTTCTTCCTGCGTTTCCTGGGGAAAGTAGCCGTTGCCCACATAGATATCCTGAGCGCCGGTAACACCCGAGGCGATACGCAGCCACACTTGCTGCCGGTGGTCGACGGGGGCTGACACCAGGTTGCAATACGGACCAAGGAAGTTAGCCACCGCGAATAGAACCCCACCCTTGCAGCGATTTTTCTCGCTGACCTCCGCAGGTTTTCCAAAAATCCGGAATCCATCCAGGCTGCATTTGGAAAGTTGCTTCTTGCCCATGCGGTGCTCCTGAGCCCCGATGACTAGCCAGCCCTCGTGCTTGTAGAATGATGCCCATTCCGCCGTGCCTACGTTGTCGTATCCCGTTTTACCCTGCCAGTTGTGACTCGCGACGAGTAGCTTGAAGCCGGTATCGAACTGCTTGGAGCGGTGCTTCTTGGCTCGTTTCCGGACCCGACGGCCGCGCTTGGCTTCCGCCCTCGTGCTGCCCCCTCTGCAGGTGCTTGCGCAGGTTGGTCCCCCACTGCACTGGCCGCCGAATGCAGGGGCACCACATGCACATCAGCACACTCAGACACACACTTAGGTGCATCGGCAGCCAATTCCGAAGACACCACCTGCACATCATCGACACATTCTTCATGCAGAGGCAAGACGCGATATCCCGTCGCAGCTTCCTCCTTCCGGACCGCCGCTTCCCCACGCAGATGGATGCAAATAAGCCTTCGGACACGTTCCCTGTCCCTGAACCTGCGCCCAAGGGCCACATTGACCCCTCTGCCGAAGAATTTGAGATGTTTGAGTTGCTGCAACGCCGTCTGCCTGCTGTCATCGTCCTCGTAGACCAGCTCCAGGTGACGAGACATTCGCTGGCCTTGCCACTCCATTACCGGGACCACCAGACCAAGACCGCTCATTTTGGAGGCGATCTCCTGTAGATTGGCGCGTTCTGAGAGCCCCCAGACAATCAGATTACGCCCGTCCTTGTCGTACCGATCTACCCGCCGGTACCGTCGAGGCGGCGGTGCCATCTGCCATATAGCGCCGCTCGCCTTATGTTGAAGCGCCGACCCGTGTGCCAGGTTTGGGGAGGAAGGATGAGGCGCAGCTAAGATAGCCTCTCCACATGGTTCAGGAATTCCGTCATATACGCGAGCCCTCATCCTCCCATCCTGGGACATCGGGCCAGAGCCCGTCGAAGAGGCATTCCCACGGGGATTGTCCAGGTCTTCGGCGATTCTACCTTGTCCCATAAGGGCCACAGTGGTAGCTCCGTGCTTCGCGTATTTGTAATCCATTGAGAGTAGTAGACGGCCAATGTCGCTGGCCATCACCGCCGCGCCTCTTTACGCAGAGGAAAGCGCCCGTCCATGCAAATAGCATCGGCGGTATCTGCAACACACACTACACGCATTTCCGCCGGTGTCACTGGACGCTGCCGCGTCGCTTCGTGCCCTTCGGCGCCCGCCAGCACCCCAGCGTCGCCAGAACCTGCCTCACGCACTACACACACTCTCCATTGCATCGCCAACGCCTCTACTCTCATGCCTTATGGACTTTCAGCTGCTCCTAACAATACACATCATGAGGTACGGGTGTCCCCGAGTGGAGCCAGATCGGACGGCGTGCCGCTGAAACTCCTTCCCCCACGTGGGTATAGAAGGCGCGAACCTAGCGGTACCTATAGGGTCTTACAGACAAGTATAGTAATCCCAGCCGAAGCTGCTCAGTTAGAAATGCAACGGTGGAGGGTGTGAATGCATGGGGCAAGGCACGGCAACGCAGCAAGGCACTGGCAAGGCATTGGGACCGACTGAAGCCCCTTCCAACGTGCGCTCATCATGTGTTCCAGTTAGGCAACCCCGAAGAAGCGAAGATAGGGAGGAGACAAAACCCAAATAGGGTGAAGATAGGATTAACATGAAGCCGAAATGGAGCCGAGTTGGAACAGGTCAACTCAGCCCATCTCGGCTCAATGTGAATCCTATCTTCAACCCATCTCGGTACTGTTTCCTCCGAATGCTCACCTCAACAAGATCACCAAACCGGAACTGGAAGCCCACAGGCATTTACTCGGCAGGAAATTCGGCGAAAATGGGCTAACCAGGAAACCAGACCCAAACCAACAGCCAAGAAAAACGAGCCAACCAACAATCCAACAGACAACCCCACAACCTGCCTGGCCGAACCCTACCGAGTAAATGCCCAGTTGAGAGTTGCGCATATCCGGTGACCGCCCTCCCCAAGCGGTCACCTTCGTGGGGAGAGGCCCAACCACCTCCTCTTTCCATGGAGTGCCATCTTGTGCACCCCTCCAGAATAATAATAATAATAATAATAATAATAATAATAGTGCTTCTCTGTCAATGGCTGATGCATTTCTGCACATGCGCCTCCATCGTCTCACCCGTGAGGGGAGTACGAAGAATTGACGATAAGCTCTAATGACACCCCCGCAAGGGCAGTTCCAACACTTCCAGACGGGCCGGTATGTTCAATGAAAATACTGGTCCAGAAATAGACCGGTATGTTCAATGAAAATACTGGTGGCACCGACGGGAATCGAACTGGCGACAGGCCCAGATGGTAGAACTTGACCACTGGGCTATCACGGTGTCCATAATAATAATAATAATAATAATAATAATAATAATACTATATCTGAGGCGTACTGATGCAGCTAATGGCATATCCTCAACGGACATAAGCCTCCAATACCTTGTTCGAGGTCCTCCACCCCCCCGTGTTAGTCTCTCGCCTGATGATCGGGGCCACCGATGGAGCTCCTGAGGGCAAGACTGCACTAAGCCGAGGTTATTCCGCAGTCCCAGCAACCTCTTGCAAGACGTCACCGAATTTGCAAGTGCATACACCAAGCGCGGTTGCTAGAGCTGCCTCGAAACCCCACCCATAACAATCTGGTGTCTGCTGGGTCCTGGGCTATCAACCAGCATATGCGGAGTTTAAGATCTTTTACGCGCGCAACGACCCTCCTCCCCAGCATCTACCACCAAAGGGTTATGAGTTGGCGTCACAGTTTAACGCCTTGAGGCCATTGG